>JAGKQA010000320.1:0-25511 GCA_022609195.1 Plenodomus libanotidis
ATTGCCTTCATACCCTCTTCAGTACTGGATCTGTTGGATCGTTTTGCTATCCTAGCGATCCATGGATCTGTTGGATCGCTCAGCTATCCTAGCGATCCACCACACCCCTAGTCCTTTTGGATTATCTAATCCTTCTTTTGCTGACATAAGAGATATTCCCCGCTTAATGTGTTGGATATCAAGCTCCTAATGGCCCAGCTGACCGCTGGCCTGTTCCTTGATCTGCTGTTGGTCCCTTGGGTCATAACAGGACCTGGGAGCTCAATACTCTCTTTTGTACAAAGGCTGGGCGGAAGGATTTACTAGCTTTCATTAAAGCTACTGGTCGGCTAGTGGATGGGGATGAGGCTAATGGTGGTTAAGGCTTTTTCTTTTGTTATTTTACTGGATTTTAGCCTTGCGGCTACAAACGGTCTTTTTACGTTCTGAAACCCCGTGGAAGATACAATATTAGTAGAATATATAGGTTGTCTCTAGACTGGGGGAACTAGTCTGTTAAGGGGCGGAAATACCTGTAGTTTATAGTACTAGTAGCTTTAGATAGCTGCCTTGCCATAGGCCTAACGGCCTCTATGCAAGTAATGAAACAAAAAAAAAGGGGGGGGGGATAGGCGCGAAACGGGGCGTACGAAACCGAGGGAAGGACGCGAGAGGGAAGGAACGGACGAGTTCGTAGCGACGATAAGGGTGCGCGGCTCGGTAGTACGTTGTTTACGGGGGCGTAACAAGGGGGCGACGGGCGAAGTAAGACGTTTCGAAGGAGAGGACGAAATGTCGCGGTTTTTTAATTCGGCGATTAGGTTTTTTTTAAGTATTAAACGTTTAAGATATAGTTATATTAGCGAAACGAAGGCGCTTATAAGGGATGGAAGTACTTACGGCTCGCCGGCCAGGAAGTTATCGAGGATTCCGTCGATAAAAAAAGTAGCCTATTTTACGAGGTCGGCAGGTATAGGTAGGTAAACATCGTACTTTTACGCGTTGTAACGTTGGTACTTATCGCTTTTAGTACTGGTTTCGTATAGTTTTTTAAACCGTATATATAGCGTATTATAAAGGTAACGGAAGTAAAGATTGATTTGTTTAACGGAAATATGCTCGGGGGTAGCGTTAATTTCGGCGAGGGTAGGAGCGAGGATAGTAGGTTTAGTGGCGTGTAAATCGGTAACGTCGTTAGTTGTCGGAAAGAGTAAAGGAGATTTAGGCGAATTTTATCCAAAGGGTTTGGATCGTTTTTCGTCGGAGAACGTACGGGGTATCGTAATTGAAATAAGGATAAAGGTTAGTAAATTAATTGTTCGTAAGTTTCGTACAAATGAAAGTAAACCTATCGTTAGGTAATCGGTTAATTGTTGTAAGGGGAAGAAAGGAATTGTTGGGGCGCGCGTACGGGGAGTTTTTTTTATGTAGTTAAATCGCGTTAGCGCCCTTTTGTCGGGGTAATTACTTTCGTTATTTCGGTAACGACGGTAGCGATTTCGGCGTTTTGTAGTGCGTACGAAGCCGTTACGTATTAGGGGATACGAAGTTAATTTTTGGCGTTTAAGGGCGTTAGGTTAACTATTTATATTGTAAGGAAAGTTAAGGGCGGAAAACGTATACGGAAGTATCGTTTAGGACTTAGGATTGGGAAATAAAAGGGGGAGTGACAGCGTGTTATAACCCAAAGGACCAACAGCAGGTCAAGGAACAGGCCAGCGGTCAGCTGCGCCATCAGAAGCCTGATGTCCAACACATCAAGCGGGGAACCTCTCTTATGTCAGCAGAAGAGGATTAGGTAATTACAGGGTTAGGGTTTGGACCGATGGGACCGACAACGGTTCAGTCGATACCCCCTTGGACCGAAGCAGTCGACGTCGGCTTCAACGGTCCAGTACTGAAGATGGTATGAAGGCCATAGGATATAAGGACACGGTCATCACCATATAGATAGTATTTCCTTCATAGCTCTTCAGTTGTCAATCTAAGTATTCAGTCTACACACCTGAATAGCCTAACGGCTAGTGATCATCCTACAGCACGGAACACAGCTTCAAGATATTGCACCCTTAGTTACCTCTGCTACCGCACTGCTAGCATAAACCCTCTGACACTCTCTATATACTCACGGGTATTTAGTGTGATCATTACACAGCGTTTACGCCTTAGGAAACGAATTATAACCATACGGTAATTATTATATTTGGGGCGGATACCCCCCTTTAAATATTGGGTATGGAACGTTTAATGAAAGGTATTAAGGTCGCGAAATTATACGGATGGAGCGGAAAATTTGGACTAGATTTAGCGATTTTTTTAAATTGTTATAACGATAGAGTATTAATTTAAAGGTGTACGGTTAGTTTAGTAGAAGGAGGGATGCGAGCGGTTTACGGAGGTTAAGCCTTATATTAACGAGTCCGTTAAGGATGAGTGAGGAGCTTCGGCGTATTGATATCCTCGGACGGCTCGTAGGTAAAAATGGGGTGCGCGACGTGTTTATACGAGGCCCCCTAGGGGCTACGAACGAAATTCTAAGTTTTAGATACGTATACGTTATATTTCGAACAGCGGGCGCGGTCGTAAGGCCGAACGGCGTATAATGAATTCTTACTTATTTATTTACTTTACTTTGACCAGCAGTGTATATTCAAATATCATATTCCTCCGCCGGCCCAGCAAATTCAACTCGAGTGCTTAGCAGTTCAATCATAGGTACCTCTTCACCTGCACCTACCGAGACTCCCAGTGAGGAAGACTGTTGCTAGTCACTGGAATAAATCGACTTCCGCAAAAAGTCATATCCAGGGGCTACCAATCGATCCCACTCGGGCGAACCTTCTTCCAACTTGAGATCAAACAAGTGCCGCGCCCCAGACACAGCCAAAAGTTCACAGGCGACCGGTGTTGTCTTCGACCGCACGGCGGCCACGAAACGCTCTGCGGCCACGAACGGAGCGATCTCGTCGTTCGTACCATGGGCGATAAAGGTGGGAACCGCATATTGACCGGCACGAACCCGCGCCAGCGGACTGATCGATGCCACGACGGATGGCGGAGGTTTGACGAGCAGGGTGGTCAGCTCACCGTGCACTCGGTACTCAGCAAGGCCGTTTAGCAGCACGGGCAGGGCGATGCCCTGCTGAGAGATGCTGAGAAGGAGGTCTGCACGTGGATCCCCGGGGCGTACCCAGCCTAGGTCGGTTGTGTCACCCGCGGAGCTCGAACTTGTGATCTGCTCATCATCGCATTAGCACACAAGGGGTGGAAAAAGGCTTCGTGTGGAAGTTTCAGACTCACAGGCTTGGTAGGAAGTACCGTCAGAATATCCCTCAAATTCCTAGTCGGCTCCGGTAGCCATGTGAAGCGTTGTTGATCCAGCTCTATTAGGCAATGGTCAGCAATCTTTCCTTTATGAGAGGCTCACAACAATAGGTATGGACTGGAACCAACCCCCTGACTCGAAGTCCGTAGGTGCATAGAAGCTCAACACCGCGCTCGGTGGTTCAATACCCGCTTCCATGGCAGTCCAACCCAACGACATGGCCAAATGGCCTCCCGTTGACCAACCTATGGCTACTACTCGCCCACCGTCCACCAACAGACTTGTCCTCGAGAACATGATCCCCGGCAGGGTGGTTCGAGCCCACCGCAGGGCATCGCAGACGTCAGTGATGGGCCCGTCGATGAGGTTGATCTCTGGGCAAAGCCTATAGTCTATCGAGACTGGTAAAAAGCCGAGTCTTAAAAGATGACGAGTCTGTGCAGGGCGGACAGCGCGACGGGAAAGAGTCACATGGCCGCCACCGTGGATCATGAGGGCTATTTGAGCAGAGAGTAATGAGTGTTTGGTTCCTGCCACGAACATGCACATCCGTGGAAATTGTCTACATACCTATTGGCATAGGTGTCGAGGGCAGATGTGTTGGCACATACACGTCCGCCTGGATCTGAACACCATCTACCTCTTTGTAGACTATCTTCTGTACACGAGAGTCGCCTTTCTTGTGGTCCTCCATTGATGGTTGTGGGAGTCGTTCATCAGCTTGATTCGGAAGCAATGGCGCCGTCGATGTGTCCCAGCGTATGTTACAGCCAACAAGAAGCTGCGCTATGTTTGCGTCTGCCGCTTTGCCTCTTGAGTACCCCATTGAAGAGAAGCCTGCTTCAGAGAACGTCTGCATCCATTCCTCCGCTGTTTGCAAAGGCGCGGTAGGGCCCTCAGCAAGCCACCAGCCGTCGAGCAGACCGAAGCAAATATCACACCAATCAATATGGCAGGTCAGTTCCGCAAGAATGACAATGCCCCCTGTGGGAGAGAGTGTCTCTCGCATCCTTTGGCAGGATGAAACCCGATCCCTCGTTGCGTGGACAGTGTTGGTCGCGATGACAATGTCGAACTGGCCTCGAAGTTCGGGCCGTACATCATCTTCAAGATTGAATGTAGTATATGCCATCCAAGGGTACTGAGGCGCGAACTTTGTCCTGGCTTTCTTGACCAGGGTCGGTGATATGTCAGTGAATGTGTATTCACATGGAATGCAGGCTTTGCTAAGCGCAGTGGCCACCCATCGAGTAGTACCTCCTGTACCGCCCCCTGCCTCAAGAATGCGTATTGGACCACGGTCCTTACTGCGTTGCTTCCATATGATATTAAGATATCTTGAGAGCTGCTCCGACAGAGTTGACGAGATAGGCGAGTGGGCATAGTACTGCTCCATGATCTGCAGAGACCTTGCATTCCCGAACATGAGAGCAACGGAATCGATGCTTCCACTGAGACAGTCAGCGAGCCTGGGTCCCGTGAGTCCGATCAGATCGGTTTCGTTGCGATATAGTGGGAATTTAGTGTCAAATGCCTCCAGCAGAACCGATGCACGCCGGCTGTCGATCTGTCGACTGCCGCGGGTGATAGGTAGGGCTGGATCCTGTCCTCCTCCCTGGAACTTATGGAGTCGGACCACGTCTCTCTTGGAGAGAATTTCCCAGAGCCTTTGCATCAATTTATCGTACTTCGGCGTAAGATATGGCACCTGGGGGACTGCCTCGCCCGCCACAAGTCCTCTCAGGTCAACACCCAGCGCGGCGAATCCTTCGACAATGTACGCCAGTGTTATCTCATCTTGGAGTGGCGCGATTTCCGTCCAATATTTTGACACGCCGTGCAAGCTTGCAGCAGCATCGAACTCCGGGGCTAAGTCGTTCAAAGTATGGAAGGGGTTGACTTGAATTGCACTTGGCCTAGGGGGCTCCATAGGACCGAGATGAAGGCCTTGTGCGGCACTTGTCGGGACCATGCCCGTAGATCTTGAGATTCCCAATTGTTGCATGATCGTGTGCACGGCATCATCCATGTCCAAGTCGAGGCTGACTGAAAAGGCCCCCTCGATCTCTTGTTTGAGGTCAATCATGGACAGCGAATCCGTCCCAAGCTCCATCAGCGTTGAGGTCATGTTGATGTCCTCAGGAGAAGCGCCTGAGACCTCTTCCAGAATCTTGAGCAGAGTCACGTATCTTTCATCAGCCTCAAATACCACATGAGGTGGTATCGATGTGGAGGTCTCTGCCTGTTGATGGTAGGATGCTTGTGACGGAGGCTGAGGCCCAAGCATATGTTGAAGTTGGTCCAAGTTGCGGTCGAGCAGATCCAGCGAGCTAATTCTGAGTCCAAATCTGGTGTTCAATTCCTCTGAGAGCTCGGCAGATCCCAGTGAGTCCAGTCCCATGAGGCCCAATGCTGAGTCGTGTGGGACGTCCAAGGGTTCAATCCCGGAGCATTCAGCTACAAGACTTCTCAGCGCGGACGCGTTGCCCATGGCCTTTTTTTTATCGATAGAACCGGCTGCAGTTTCACTCGTTGTTGGTGTCGCAAGTGCAGCTCGTGTCGGTTCTGTCATATCCGAGGCCTCGGAAGACTTTGGGCGAGATTCATGGGACCTGGTTCCGAATTCTGACCTCTTCAACGCAGCAGGTGAGTTCTTCACTGTCGAAAATGCTTTATCAAACATTTTCTCAAGCCTGTTGACAGGAAGTTTCGTCATGCGGCAGCCAGTAAACATCGCGACCAGCTGACCTTCGGATGAACATACGAAAACATCACCCACTGGTTGCTGCGGATCCTTTATGCAACTGAAACTGGCGTACACCGTCCAAGTAGACCCCACACTGGCGCTGAACGCCGAAGATACAATGCTGCGACGGATCCCAACCATCACTGCGACGTCTTGACTCGACATCGCCTCGCTCGTGTTGACCAGAAGACCCACGACGTGAACAGCTGCATCAACCGCAACGGCGTCACAGACCCTCCATGCCATCGTTTGATCGTCACGATGAGGCTGTTGATGGGGTAACTCGACCGTAGCAACAGCCTCTTGTGAACCCAGCTGTACATGCCTGACTCCTTTGAAGAAATCATCGTAGTCGACGACCCGCTGGAATAGTTTGTACGCGCGATCACGTAGCAGCCTCTCTGTCTCGGTGCTGTCGACAAGACGCTGCGTTTGAGCGGTTACTAAACGCTGGAAGTCTTCAAGAATGCCAGTATCCTCGCCATACGATATGACACCTTCTGCATGGGATAATTCGGAGGACAGGCTTTCTGCTGAAACGATAGTTAATGCCCAAGCGTGCTGAACATGAGGAATCTCCCGCAAATGGAGAAGCACATCCCCCTGGGGATCAAGACCGAGAGGCGATCGGACGAGAAAGTTGTCGAATGTCAATGTCCTTTCCTGTGTACCTGTCTGATCGCCAAGAAGCAGGATCATGGCCATGGTTGCGCATTCCATATATAAAGGCGCCGGGCACAAAGGTCGTGAGCAGACAACATGGCCTTTGACAATACTGCGATATCGTGGATGGCTCGTGTTGACGATGAACTCAGAAACTCCCGCTGGATTTTGGGATAGCTCTCTCTTCGAAACTAGAGGTCGTGGTGTGTTCTCCAGCAAGGACTCTCCTGAGGGTGGCTGACGAAGCACTTGATTCTGTTGAACCTCCCTGACACGGTCGACATACGCCACCCAGTGTTTTGACTTGGTGAATTGGTAGGGGGGAAGCCACACCTTGCGACAAGCATTTACAACCGGCTCCATGGATGTCTCTGAGCCGGGCCGGTCTTGTGCAGGCGCACCTAGACATCCCCAGTGATTTAGAAAGACTCGCTCGCTCCAGAGCTCGGTCACGACGTGAGAAATGACATCGGTTGGGGACGGGAAAGCCTTAGTTCCGACAGAATAGAACTTGTGTGACTGAGGCTGAAGGCATGTCCTCTTCACCATCGACGCGATCGAAGAGTTCACACCAGCTTCGAGCCACACGCAAGGACCCAGCTCCTTCTCAACTCTGTTGATCGTTGGGTGGAAGAAGACTGCGTTACGAGCATGGGCTGCCGCGTAGTCGCCGTCAAAACTTGCTGTGTTGGTCTCTGAACAAGCATAAATGGGTATGCGCGGTTTGCTCCAGGTCAACGACCGTCCAACATCAACCAGTCCACTCAGTATTGGTTCTGTCAAAGCGGAGTGGAATGCGTGGCTGGTGGACAGACGTGTAGATCGGATGGTGCTGAACTCTGTATTTGTTTGAAGAATCTTCTGCAGTCGAGCAATTCTTCTTCCTGGTCCTGACACAACAAGCGACATTGGTCCGTTGAAGCAGGCGATTTCCACTTCACAATGCGTGGCATCGACCTCGACAGACGCGCTCCCACCGTCTCCGTCACTCTCGACAGCGGATAATGCTGCGAAGTCGTCGATTGTGCACTCAAGATGGAGCATCGAACCTTTATCGGGGCCCCAGCTGTCCTCGATCAATTTACCCCGAGATGAGATCAGTCGAATACCATCTGTTAAGGACAAGACTCCAGAGACGACAAGAGCCGTGAGTTCGCCAAGGCTGTGGCCAACTAGAGCAGCTGGCTGCAAGCCAGCGTCCAGCCAGCACCGAGCACATGCATATTGAACAGCAAAAATCCCGCACTGAAGCAGTGCAATGTTCTCGATGGCGCCATCTTGGAAAATGGCTGGAAGAAGAGAGCCGTTCGTAAGCTTGCGAAATTCCGCGTTGCAAGCATTAATATAGGACTTGAATATGGGGAAGTCGTCGTAAAGAGATTTCGGAACACCGATTACCTGACTTGTCTGGCCGCTGAAGGCGAGCACGATCGACTTTGATGCCGAAGCAGCCAGTGGAAGCTCGTGGATGTCTCGAGAAGTCAGCAGCTTGAGGCGCTGAGCAGCTTCGTCGGTCGTCTTCGCCTTTACGAATGCGAAATACTTCTGACGCTGTCTTTTCTGATTCAACGTGAAGGCAAGATCTGCAATCCCCATGTTGGCATTGTTAATGTTTCGCGCCAGATATGCACCGAGTCTCGTGGCATTTGCGAGCAAGTTGGTGGTGGATGATGCTGAAATAGCCAGAGCATACGACACTCGTGTCGCCAAGTCTCCTTCACCCTGAGGCACTGAAGAGTCGGGGGCATCGCAAACTACCAGCGCAGCATTGGAGCCGGCTGCCCCATAACTGTTGACTAGCGCCGCGTGGAAAGAGCCTTTCCAGGGCATCAGACTGCGGGAGATCGAAAGTCCATCACGATCCAGAGATGGGATCTTGGGATTGAGGCAGCGGAAGTTGGCTTGCGGCGGGATCTGTCGGTGGCGCAGCATCATGAGCACCTTCAGAAGGCCAGCGACACCAGCTGCTGGTTCAGAGTGACCAATGTTGGCCTTTAGTGACCCGATGTGCAGCCAATGCTGTCGAGAACTGCTACCAAACACAGATCGTATGCTTTCCATCTCGAGAGGATCGCCCACCTGGGTTCCCGTGCCGTGTGCCTCGACGTACGAGATGGCATCTTTACTCAATCCGGCTTGTCGTAGAACTGCATGGTACAGCATTTGTTGCGCGACTGGCGAAGGAGTTGTGAGGGTGGAGGAGAGGCCACCCTGATTTGTTGCAACAGCCGGTATCACTCCCCAGACGGTATCGCCGTCCTGGAGAGCATCCTGCAAACTCTTCAGCACAACCAGCCCGGCGCCATCGGCACGGCAATACCCATCTGCGGACGCATCGAATGGCTTACACTGTCCCGTTGGGCTGAGAAAGCCTGCCTTGGCTAAGTCGAGGTAGTTGTTGACTCCCGTGATCACATTGGCCCCTCCGGCCACGGCCATGCGACATTCGCCGCTTTGCACTGCTTTACAAGCCCGATTGATAGCGACCATTGACGACGAACAAGCCGTATTGAACATCTCCGAAGGTCCCGACCAACCGTATGTGTGGCTGATGCGACCGCAGACAAAGGCCGGGACTGTTCCAGTGCTTGTGTATGCGGTTGCACCGTGGGAATTGGTGTTGTCCATGTACTCGGCCAGCACCAAGCCGACAAAACAGCCGACATTATCACCTGTCGCACGGTCATGCGAAGCCAAGTAGCCGGCGTCCTCCAGAGCCTCAAAAGACAGCTCGAGCATGATCCGTTGCTGTGGGTCCATGTTGGCCGCCTCCCTGGCGCTGACAGAGAAGAAAGCGTGGTCGAAGTCCTCAGCATCGTCAATGAAGTTGCCGTAGAAGGTTCGCTTTTGCATTTGACTGCCACTCTGCGATGCTCGGAAGCTTCCCGGCAAATCGAAGCGTGCTGTAGAAACTTCTCGCGCACGAGATTCGCCTTTGGAGACAAGGCTCCACAGTTCTACCATGTCACTCGCTCCTGGAAGGCGACAGGATGCGCCAATGATGGCAATGGCATTACCTGGAAGATCTGGATATGCAGACCCATAATTGTACGACGGCGGGGCTGGGGTTGCGTCTTGAATGAATGTCTTCGCGAATGTCTTGGTGATCTTGAGACGGGCTTGATGAAAGGGTGTCATGGTCACACAATCAGCCCAGCCGAAGATCGCAAAACTGTGTTCAGTCCTGTCCGACTGCTTCAAATCTTGCGCCACGTTGGTAAGCAGAGAATACCACTCACACCGTGCGGACAGCATCGTGTGAATGAGATCGTCGGTCAACGACCCATGGCGGAGAAGCCCGCCTGTCTGGTTACTTCGCAAGGGTGCGTGCAGTTGCTCGGCGACAGGCAGCTGGAGACCTGGAGTAGCAAGACAAAGACGACAAAGCTCAGCAGCAAGATCAAAGTTCTTCGGGTTGTGTGCACTCCCTCCGAGGTCGATCTTCTCGGCGCGGAGCCCCTCACTCTCGGTGATGAACTGGTACAGCTTGCGCACAGTCGCAGCAGGACCCCCGACACTCACCGCTCTAGGCCCTGTAATGCCAGAGAGGTACGCGCCGGGGAAGTTGCGGATGAGCTCGTCGCCTTGGCCTTCGTATTTCAACCGCACGGCGAGTAGCGTCTGCTCGGCACCCATTTCGTCGTCTGCCGCCTCGGTGTACGCACCGATGCCCACGAGTATGCGGAGAGCAGTTGCCACACACTGCACGAACTCAGTCTCATTCTTCGAAGAAGCGAGCGCGATGGCCGATGGCATGCCGCCGCAGTACCCATGCACGCCCCCAGCATTTTGGATCTCCGACAAGAACTCTTGATGCGACTTGTCGCAGATCTCAAGATACCGGAGATACTGCCCGGCTTGCAAAACCGTCAGTAAAGGCAGAGAACTGATGTTGGATCGTAGTTTGGACAGAGGGCCCGAGACCCCGTTGGAGGCCCAGTCTCTCAGAAGCCCGAGGCAATGGGGACCGTGATTCAGCTGCCGTACATCGTTCCTGGCCGAGGCGAAAGTCTCCCAGAGCTGATTGTCTGCGAGTGCTATGACCTCCTGGAGGAGAAGACGTCCATGAGGATTTGTGCTCAGGAAAGCATGCAAGCTGACAAGATATGCCTCGTCCGGAGATTTCGTTTGTGGGCAAAAGAAAGCCGCGGATATCTTGGCAGCTTCTTGGGGACCGACTGAGGCCATAGTGTAGCACTGCTCCAATATTTTGGCTGCGTTTTTGGGCAGGGAGACTGCAGCAAGGAAACGGCTTTGTTGTAACTGCGAATGTGCCCTCCAAAGTGCAGAATTGATGCCAGAGTGCAGGACCGACTTGAGATGCAAAAATGTCCTCTGTTCGTCGTTGCTGTTCGGTTCAATACATAGAGCTATGTGGCCTTCCTGCATGAGTTAGCATCCAGTCTTGCTTTCTTGTATCCATTGAATGTCCCTGAGAACGTATCTGACAATAAGCCAATTGAGAATACCTAGGTTTTCATGTAGATCGGACTGAAACACATATCCCAGGTCTGGATGTGAAAACTTGAGTGATACCTTTCAAGCCTGTGGGATCTCGAACAACTTATAATGGGTGGTCAAGCGCTGTGTTCTGAAATAGGAGCAAATATCTGTTTGTGAAAATCTTTTTCATATTCAGACGCCCCTTACAGGTTTTGAAGTCACTTGGTAAGCTCAAGGGCTCGCATTCGTGAATGCACCCACCTGCAAGTGCATCAAGCTCACATTCTTCTTGTACCAGTACAAGCACACAGTCCGAACAAGAAACACCGGGCTCACTTGCATTCTCACTATCTGCGTCGATCGGATTCTAGACCCCGATGAATCCGCAAAAGCCTAGTATGCAGATCAAAAGGTCTCCATCGTGATAAGCCCGGGGCTCCCGTGCACCCCCAATGTGACCAGCCGAATCCACTTTCAGTACCAGGGCGCCGATATACATATGCAGACCCCTACCAACCACCACAGATTGCTACTGGATACTGAGGTACTGTGCTTTGGGCGGCAATCAAGATGCTTTGGAGCGGGGTGGACCCACCATGCTTGGGGAGCTCTGAAGTCCGGGACGCAGGGAGATGTCTGACGCAGTGAGATTCGTCTGTCTAATACCATGCTCCCAGATTCGTCGCACTTCTACTAAGTAGATAAAGATACACCACCAAAAAGAACCTTGGAAGGGTCGCCATTTGATGCTGACATTTCTAAAGTTCTAAGGTTAACTTCAGTGATTTGCATTCATCAGGGTTCGTTCTCGAGAAATTGTGTGGAAGCCTCGTCAGAGTAGCAAAGATCGCACATCATGTCTATCAACTTCATTATTGGGCTATGTGTAGGAGGGTTCGCCTTGGTGAGAAAGCTCTCCTAGTCACGTATCCCCAGCCTCGAGTTTTTCCCTCGGCTAGAATGCCCAGATAACTGACAATTCTCTGCCCGCGGACAGTATTGTGCTGCCTCCTGTGTCCACACGATGCTTTTCCATCCACTATCGAAATTTCCGGGTCCCAGACTGTGGGCAGTGTCTCGCATCCCATGGGCCTACCACACAGTCAAGGGTGATCTCTGGCAGGTTCTTGGCGAGTTGCACGAGCAGTACGGCCCAACGATACGTATTGCACCCAACGAGCTCACAACCATTCTTCCTGATGCCTGGAAAGCTGTGTACACAACCAAGCCATTGCTCCTCAAAGATCCTCACAGCCAGACTCTGCCACTCAATGGTGCCCATTCACTCTTCACCGCCGAGGGTGACACGCACCGACGGATCCGTGCTGTCCTTAGCAATAGCTTCTCGGAGAAAGCTCTTCGCTCTCAATCCGCAATCATCGAGAAGTATGCTTCTCAGCTCATGGACCGCATTGTCCGAGAGTCAGCGGGCGGGACGAAGGAAGTCGATCTTACCAAGCTCTACGGATACACAGCCTTCGACACCATCACGGATCTCAGTCTTGGTGAGGCACTCTGCCGGAGTCTGGAAGGTCTCAACGAGCACTCTTGGATCCAAGGATATTTCTTCCATGCCAAGTTCAGTGCAGTTCGCATTGCGCTAAGCCGCTTTGCTCCTCTTGACGCTATACTGGGTGTCTTCCTCCTCGGCATCACTCGAAAGGCCCGTCAGCGTAACTGGCTGATCATAACTGGGGCACTTGATCGCCGGATGGCTCGCAATGACTCCGGAAACATAATTGAGACGCGCTCAGACCTTCTCACCCCTCTTGTGGATCGATTAGATGAGCGAGGACAGAAAGGCATCACCAAAGCCGAGATGTTTACCAACGGGCTAGCCTTCGTCATAGCGGGGACACAACTGAACAGCAACGTGGTCTCGACGGCGATGTATCTCTTGCTCCGGCATCGGGGCAAGTGGAATGAACTTGTCAAAGAAGTCCGCTCCAGGTTCTCCAGCGTCGAGGAGATCACTGTGCAAGCTACTCAAGACCTGACGTACCTCGAAGCCGTCATCAATGAGACTCTCCGCATCCGACACCCCACCCCCATCAGCCTGCCACGGGTCGTCCCATCCACTGGGTGCTGCATTGGCGGGCAAAACATCCCCGGTGACGTACGTTGCACTCAGCACCCACCCGCTTCTACCGCACTCTATCACTGCTAATTTATGTGCCTTGTGCCTCAGGTGATCGTGGGAGTCAACGTCCAAAATATACAGAATGCGTCCACGCTGTGGGTTGACCCACGCCAATTCCACCCCGAGCGGTTCCTCGGCCCCAAAGATCCCAGATATGAGTGCCGTTTCGATGCGGACTCGAGGGAGGCTTTCGCTCCGTTCTCAATTGGACCTCGCAACTGTATAGGATACAAGTAAGCACGGAACACATTCCTTCCTCGGCTTGGACCCCGGCTGACGATGTTCAGACTTTTCTTTGCGCAGGTGCGTGTTCTGCTTGCCAAGGTTGCCTGGAAGTTCGAAGTCAGCAGCTCTAGCGCGGCAGACGAGGATTGGATGAACCAGATGGCGTGGTTTGCGTTCGAGCCCCGTGAACTCCTCGTCAAGATCGTTTCCAGACGCGAGACAGAGGGTTGAGGAGCTAGATAGCCAGTGGGATGATAATAGCAGTTGCCTACAAATGGGTAGTAATGCCGTTGTTGCATTCAACATAACCCAGTCATGAAATGCCCCCAGAGGTTTTCCTGGTAGATTGTGACCAGAGTAAATACATATACATTATTACTGAACAGGCTCAGAACCTTGGAACTCACCAACTTGTTGCCCATGACGTTCTAAAGTTCCCCGTCTAGACTAAACAGGATTATACCACGAGAAAAGCCTTGCGGGATCATACAAGGCCTTCAAAACCAGAAGCTTAGGAAGTTTTGCTGCTGAGTACCATGCAGCAGGGGTTTCATCGCCATTCGCAAAATGTACGATGACTTCCAATGCCGCTCGCCCGCTTCCGCTGAGCAGCATTTGGCGCACCTGCTTCCCGTACGTTTCAAGCGCCTCAATCTCAGAAATACTCGAGCCAACTCCGTCAACTTGGCTGCGGCATAATATCGTGGTTAGTGTCCATGAATGTCTAAGTCTTCTTGGGGGACATGAATGCGTTTGTGCGGTGGGCCTGCTGTACAACTTACACAAAAGCGACCGCGTCACGATACGGGAAAGCTGAGGAGCTCAATGCTTGCAGCTGAAATCCGTAGGTGGAATATTGTTGCCAAACAATCGAAAAGCCGCTGGCGAGAACTGGATCCGCTGCCAATACAGTATCCATATAATTGACCACTCCAATCAAGCTCTGGACGTCAATCTGGTAGAGATTGATGCCATTTGGCACATAGTACACACCTGGGGTGCAACCATACTCCTCGATCGCACCGTAACTGGCCACCGCTGGGATATCATTCCATGCGACGGTTGAGATGTTTACATTTTGCGGGTTGAGGTCCAAGAAAGGCTGTATCAAGGCCATTCCGGCGTCTTGGGATCCTGCGTAGATGAAGTTCGCTGTGATGCTGACGCCACCACCTTCGGTACTGTAACTGATACCAAGACCGACAGAGAGCTGTTTGGGCTGTGCGGCCGAAACTGACTTGATCAGCTCCCATATCGAACCGTTCAGTGCCCCAGGAAAGGTCATGTCGGCATTCATCGCTTGGCCATTGTTTGTCGCAGGATGGATTCTGTACGTAATGGATGTAGCAATTCCGTAGTTGAATCCAGCTCCTTTCATGGCATAGAAAAGTTCTGGGTTCTGAGTTGCTGAAATTGACAAGATTTGTCCAGTTCCAGTGACCATCTGTATGGACAGTACGGAGTCAGAGATTGGGCCGTACAACCCCGAGTACGGCCCTACTCCACCACCTAACGTAGCACCCGCAAGTCCGACACAGGGACATTGTGGAAGAGCTGTGTGAGTAGATTTCAGAAGTTAGTATTCTAATCGTATGTGCACTCGAAGTCGGCAAACTCACGCATTTCCATTCCCACCTCCTGCAAGGCCGAAGCAACATCACTGGACCGGACCGAGCCACCAATAGTGATCGTGCGAGCCGCGGAATCGATGTTGATAGAGTCAAAGAAGCCCAGATCAATGTCAATGCCCCCCTGCAATCGGCCTAGCGAGAATGAGTAGCCATGACCTCCACCAGTGGCGAGGAAGGATAGGTTGCTGCGCAATGCATATGTCACCTGTGTCTTGTTCTTAGCCCGTGATCGTGTGAATTCATGAGATGAGCTGATGAGAGCATTTGGAACTGCTGCCGTTCCGAGCTTGTGATGAATTCTCATACGCAACTTACGACTTTCTGGACATCTTCCACAATCGCAGGTTTCACAGCGATCTGATAAGCAGGAGGAGCCGACATGCTGTACCTCGGGGTGAAAGAGCTGAACACATCCTGAGATGTGTAGATCACCTCTGATCCATTGGATAGCTGGGACTGAAGGTCGTACGAGATTTGTTGACCTGTAAGCTGAGCGAAAGCGAAAATAGTAGTGTAGTCCAGGACCAGTAGACCCCAAATCATGACCGCATATTTGTGTAAAATCATATTAAAACGATGTTGAATTCAGCGATGTCTGGAGAGTCGCCTTTGAAAGGACAGATACGCATTAACTGAATACCATATTCTCTGTAAAAAAGGTCGTGAAACCAATACCTTTATATCTACTTGATCATTACAAGTCAGTCATCTTCAGCCCCCATCCATTCTATTTTTCACTATCTAGATCAAGCGTTCTTACTTTTGCCCACCAAGGCAGCGTCAGGACTTGTGGTAACGCTAAAATCCTTCGAAGGGACAGGTTTCCACCCAGAATTACGATGGCCTTGCAAGTTGCCCTAGAGCCAATCAAAAACATACCTATCGGAGTTTTGTGACGCAGTGGAAGATCCACTTCCCCCGGCCGGGCGGAGGAGCTTCAAACCCCAATTTGCTTGCATGCTATTAATAGGGAGGCAATGCGGCAGGCGTCGGTTGCAAGTTGAAGAACACTAGAGTAGGAGAACATTGATAATACCACCCCTCGGACTTCTGGTAGTGAACCAAGCTTGAAAGTACTTGTACATCGAACCGATACCTCGGCCCCCATAGGAAGTCAATGCAGCATTTGAGTAAGCCGATAACCAGGCAGCCAGGGCACCTGGGCCTTTCCGGAAGATCAGACCATTAGGTAGCTTGTTCCCTTGTCAGATTGCCGGATTTCGCACAAGTTGGCCAACAGCTAGGCTCCACCTTTGCTGTTACCAAGACCCCATGCTGACGCGCACATACGAATCTTTGAAGGCTGATGTCTCGATTTCATGAGGGCGCCACAAATAGCCCCCAAGTCGTACTGTGTGAATAGGAATATCACTCCCTACTAGACCTAGGTAAATAGGTAGATAGAGGAGGGTCGCAACCTTGGAACCTCGGAACGGACCGTTCCATTATTGCTTACCTGCATACTGCACAAGGCTGGACTCGGTGGTACTACTTGAGCCACACTTTCAGTCATGTCGGACGACTCAACATTCCGTCAACCCGGTGCGCAGCATTGAGGCTGTGAGGTCGGAACCTATGCACTCCTGGACACGGGCGGCTGGCGCTCGATGCATCACTTGAGCACCGTAGTGCTTTAGCCCCCATGGATGTCGAGCATATCAGCGACCGCATTAATGAGACATCAGAAACCGTTCTTCAACCTCAACAGACTCTTGATAGGTTCGTTACTGCATCTGCATCATCCACATTTGATGCGACACCGGTCGAGCGTTCAGCTGACAATTCAGGGGTCAAGCAATCCCGTTGGCTCACCAGCCACGCGCTCGTGCAGGCTGACGAATGTCTCAAGTGCTCTTGAGTCACCAACGGTCTACTTGTGAAACCTTGGTTCTTTGTTGAAATCAGGTTTGCAACCACAGCTGAACTGTCTTCTGAATTATGGTCTCCAACTCATGAATCGATCGTTCTGCTCGTGTCAAGACGCTGTGTTTCTTTCCCTTTCCAACTTCTGCATTCAACCTCCACTGAGAATTACTTGCCCTCATTGCAAACATGAAGATCGTCATCGGAGGTTCCAGCGGCTTTGTCGGCGGAGAGCTCGTTCGTCAAGCCCTGTCCAACCCCGCGATCACCTCCATCGTTGGTCTGAGCCGTCGTGAGACTGTTTTGCCACCCTCCACTGTTGGAGCGGAGAAGCTGAAATCTCTTGTCTGCGACAACTTCGACAACTACTCCGACAGCATCAAGAAAGAATTGCACGATGTCGACGCCTGTATCTGGTAGGTGGACGAATTTCTGAACCCTGCACCACCATCTAGATGTCTGAGAGTCTGATGGCTATTGCTTGGACCATGTGCACTAATCGCCGCAAAGGACTATCGCCGTGACACCGATGAAGTTCAAATCCCAGCCCTGGGAGGAGACAGTCAGAATCTCCAGAGACTGGGCCCTCACTGCCATCAAGACCTTGGCAACATTGCCGCGCAAGCAGAGCCCGCTTCTTCGCTTCGTCTACATGAGCGGACACTTTGCTCCCCGAGTGAAGATCGAGCGGCCAAAGGTCCTTGACGACCACGACTTGATGGACTATGGCTACTTGCGTGTGCGTTTACACTTGACACACCTTCCAACCTTTGATCGTGGTGCTAATATGTGTCTTTCACTCAGGGGGAGGCTGAGTCTCTCATCCTAGGGTTTGCAGAGCAGTCGAACGGAGCATTGCAAGCCCAGATCGCCAAGTCTGGCTTCATCAACGCCCCGGGTAAGGTGATCCCGAAGGTTGAAGGACTCCCTGTCATTGAATTGCAGGATATCTCGGCAGCTTTGTTGGATCAAGTCGTTGGAGGCTTCGAGAAGGACACATTGGACAGTGACGATATGACTCGCATCGGGCGAAAGGCCCTGGGCAAGGAGGCCGAGGCCTAAAGCGAGAGGACCGGATGGACAGACTCAGGCTCCCTAGTATTTCATGCCTGTCGATCACTTTTGAATTGAACAATTAACTCGATCTGTAGAGTCTGCCAAGCGTGCTCCCAACCTTGAAAGCTGTTCGTCGTAAGCAGCATGTTGTACGGACATCTGCCTGCTCAAGTGCCACGTCTCTCGTGGAATGGCGGGAGACGCACTACTGCGGGGAAATTATATGTGCAGATTGCGATTATTCGAGCAAGATGCCAATAATACAGTCTCTCGACTCAGCATACTATGACTTCCAAGGTCTAGAATCTAAAATTGGAAGACTTTCGAGTTTCGGGGACCTGCCCAGGTGGCTGCCGCTCAGATCCGGCCGCCAGAGGCTAAGTATCCGCTGATATGAGACCAGGTGAATCGAACACATGGTCAACCGCTGATGATGGACACTCAATCTGAACAGGCACCTTTTTCTTGACCGTGCCGCGACCGATATTTGACGGTATGGGTCATTAATTTGGCTCGATTGTGCCTAGGAATTCCGACGCACCATTGCTTGTATCGAAGACGACATAGATAGTGTTCGACATCTTCGACCTTGGTATTATTTCGGTGCCTTGAATGCTTTTAATAGTAAAATTACAGTTGAAGTTATGCTTTTTCCTTGAGGACCTTGTCGACGAGCACCTGGGCACCGCTGATGATCGTCACCCGGCCCGGGCAAGGACCGCAACCACCCCACGAAACCCACCACCCACTCCCACCGTGGGTCATCCACCCCACCGCCCACCCACCCACGAGGAGCTCGAAATCTTTGTCATCCACCCCACCCCATCCCACGGAAGGGTCACCCACGGTGGGTTTCGGTGGGTGGTGGGTTTATAGGGTAGTATTTACCCTATCCAGTACAGGATCGGGCAGGGACAGGCTTGTGTTTCAACTTCGTAAGCACTATTATATGGGGTTCCGGTTTTACATACCGGTACATATACTATTTTAAGGCCCGCCCTTGAGATTGAAGCAGTTCTTCATCGAAATTGTGAACGCGCTCCTCCACCTTGGTGTGTTTCTATCCTGCTATCGTAATGAGCGACAACGTCCCGCTCTTGTCTCAAGCATTTACTGCTATTCACTCATCCTCCCCCCAAGAGCCACCTACTCCCAGTATCTCGAAGGATGAAGCTGTTACAAGGCTTGGCCGCCATTTCCCAGGCTTCCTCTTTACAGAGGCCAGCCGGAAGACTATAGCTTGGATCTGGGAACACAGCTATAATATGACTAAACAGGATTCTGATGATCGCAGATGCATTTGCCGCTATTGTATTGCGAAAAGTTCTCTCAAGCCTCAATCGTACCAGTTCGCCGCTATATACCATAAAATGGATCACATTTATCGCGATCATCAAGTACGCGCGCAATCTCTAATTAAAGCTAAAAGTCAATTAGAGAAAGCCGATGATTCTCGTAAACAAGCCTCAATGATACGAGGCGAGAAGAGACAGCGGATTGCCAATACATACCTTAAAACCTTCGACCGTGGGTACTTCTAGATGCTGCTTACAAAATATGTCATCAATAGCCACAAGCCCTTTTCTAACGTCGAGGACCCAGACTTCCGCAAAATCTTCGATTATCTTAACATAAGAGTCGAATCCCATAATGCGCATATCACAGCTAATACTATACGCGCCAGGGCCATTATAGCGTAAACACAACACAAGACGACTATTACAAAGGTATTAGTTGATGCCCCCGGCTTGATTCATATTTCATACGACGGCTGGACTGCCCTCAATAAGATTCCATTGTACGGGGTTGCCTGCTTCTTCCGCGACGAGTTGGAGACCCTTTTAGGCTGGGAGGAAGGTAAGGATAAAGAGCGTCGTAGCCGCTGTTTCGGGTATATACTCAATCTTTCCGCCAAGGCCCTACTATTTGGGAACTTTATCAAAGCAATCGAAGATAAGGCTACCGGCGCATTAATCATTTCGGAAAGAGACTGGAAAAACTGGGTGAAGCGAGGTTTAATAAGTAAACTACATCGTCGTCTCTATACATTTCCCCCATCTAACTCTTTATAAGTACACAAGCACACTCAAATATATGTACAAATGTACTTATATATAGGTTACTTATAGGGAAACTTTACAATTTCGTTTACGATATCTATAACAATCATCGCATATCCTTCTGGCTCCGCCATTTACAACAACAAAACGAGATACGGCCACTCAAGTGTGTTCGAAATAACGATACTCGTTGGTTGTCTCAGCTATATATGATCCGTCGAGCTCTTAAGCTGCGCAAATATCTCGACCGTGTTCTCTTCGAATTTGGACGGGAGTGGAAAGAACAAAATACCACCTCGAGGGGGACTCTCAAGTCCGGGAAGAAACTATCTCGTATGCTTCTTGACGAAGGTAAACTTACAAACAACAATTGGATTGCCCTCGAACGCTTGGAAAAGATCCTCCAACACTATGAGAAAGTCGTGAAGACCCTTAAGGGTGATGGTCAAGTCCATCGCCGGCGCCACGGGTATAAGGGTTTATACGGCAACATATGGGATATGATCTTAAATATGGAAAAGAAAGGATAATGCATTTCTTAACCCAGAACAATTCCGGATTGGTGTTAATTTGGCCTGGGAAAAGCTAAAGTACTACAAAAGTAAGTAACTTCATGCTACGTTTTCCTTTTCATTTAAGACTTTTCATTTAGCTAACTATTTGTTTACAAAACTAGACGATACGGCAATATACTATGCTACACTAGCACTTAATCCTAGCTACTAATGGAGTTGGTTCTAAGACAAATGGAGGGACAATCCTAAATGGGTTGAACGTGTTATGGGCATTGTCCAAAATATTTGGAACCGGAAGTATAAACACAAAAAGCAAATACCGGTCTTACCAACCTCGTCGTCGCCGTCTTTAAGAGACAAGCGGCCTATTTACCATGATCCATTCAAACACGATGCTTTTAAGAAACGTGCTATAAAGGAAGGGCCACAAGCCCGGGCTGTCCGTGTTGCCAGTAAAAATGATAAGTATATTGCTTAGTGTGCGGATGAGATACAAAAAATGGCATATTGCCCTAATCCTATCCAATACTAGTATGGACTCCGCTTTCAATATCCCCGCTTATCAAAAATAGTATTGGATTTCCTCACTATCTAGCCCATAAGCGCCGAGTGCAAAAGACTTTTCTCAGCGGGCAAAAGATTAATTATACAACAAAGGCACAACCTCAATGCTATAATTGTTAGTATATATATATACTTACGCTTATGGTACCGCTCGGGTCTTATCCTAGAGCTGGATAGCGGACTAGTTAATAAAATGGAAAAAACGAATGTGAATGCCCTTTTGGGGATTCTAAAAGACGGAGGACAGCAGCGAAAAGCGGCAACGGTGTGGCTAAATGAACTAGAGGAGGCATTTGGAACGGACGAAGGCGATAAGATAGTAAAAATCCCTGTTGTAAATTGGAATACACCAAAATAAATCCACCAACCCACCATCGTGGGTTTCGTGGACCACCACCCACCCACCCACCCACCCACCGAGACCCCGCCTTAGTCATCCGCCCACCCCACCCCACGAAAGCCTCTGCTGGGGTGGGGTGGGGTGGGTGAGGACGTTGTGATCGTGTCGATAAGGCCGATATCAACAAGGCGAAACCTCTAGCTTGGAATCAAGGCGTACAAAAATGGCAATGGTGTCGACATTTCACATACAGTCCCTATTAGGTGGTTCACTACTTCGGTGTGAACCTGGCTGCTGGAAGCATGCCACTGCCCACACCTGACGGTCAACACCGACCGCAGCACGGTTCACAAAAAATGCTTCAGCTTCAACCTCCTGTACATGGGCAGCTTGCAAGCGAAGTTGATGTCAGACTGTGACAAACCAACAACGCTGAGAGGTGATGCAATGTGCATGCCGTATGGCCCCCAACATCCTTCCACCGGGCGTGGACTCTTAATGAAGCGCTCGGCGGGCCGCGGCAGAGCGTTTCCGACCTGTCTTGTCAACGACTTCCAGCAACCCTGAAGCTGGCTGATACCACTAAGTATCTAGGTAGTGACCGGTGTGCAACCACGAGTGCATGCAAGCAATAATGGAACGGTCCGTTGCAACCCTATACTCTAGCTCGCTGTTCACGGGCCCCACTATTTCGGATTACCTGCCAAGGCTGCTTTGTATCTCATGGAGCACACCGGCCCCACGCGATGAATTGGATGCCGCTTGAAGAGAGTACGGTTTTTGGTACGTACCGAAATATTGCACCCTCTTTAAGCGGGTTCATGGAGTGCTGGGTGGCACAGGAAAGTTCATCACTCCCCTGCCACACCACGACCCTCGGAATGATCACGATGACCACAGCCGCCCGGGGCAACACCTGCGGCTGACTTAATTTTGAGATCAGCAAGCCACGGCGCACATGTGACATGTGTTAGCCTAGACAATGCAGTCAGCAGAGACCTGCTCGTTCGATTCGTGGAAGAGAACCGAGGCTCAATATCGAACCGAATTTGCAGGCCGCGAAGGAGCAATGCGAGGGAGACCACAGAGTGACATATCACAAAAGGAACACAGTGGACCGTGGCAGATGGTTACCAGCTACAAACTACCTACTTAGGCAGGTAACTCAACGCGATATGCATGTCAGCATCTAATTCTGCATTCTGATCCGCTGATCATGGGACGTCTTGCATCTCGCACTTTTCCTGACCACACCACCACATTGGCAGCAAGAAACATGCTCTGCAAGTACAGCAATCGATTCTGCCCAGGCAGGGTCTATTTTGGAATCAGGAGGAAGCTTGTTGAGCTAGGGCAAAAGCATCCGTCTTTTGATGCCAACACCCAGAACATATCAGTCGAGTGGCTGATTTCATGGGCAGTGCGCTCCCATCGACTCAACCAGTTTCATTTTCTCACTTCATGATATCGCATATTCTTACACGAAGTTCCTACGAAGCGGTTGCCTAAAGACTGCATCAATTTCCAGGAACAGTCGCCCAGCGTCGCAGTCTAGGGCAGCTGAAGCAACGCATCATGAGCACAGCAGCCGTTTCGGCCGTCCGGACGGATTCTCGTGCATCGGAGATCATTATCGTTGCGGCCATCGCCATCACGCTATCAACAATCGCAGTGGTGCTACGATTCTGGTCCAGGGCGGCGACTGCGAAGCTCACCTTTTGGTGGGATGACTGGATTATTCTGGCAACGACCGTTTTCTCGCATGCTTTCCAGGCACTCGGGATAGCCTGGACCAACTTCGGCCTGGGAAAACACATTGAAGCAGTCCCCTATTCTAGTGTCCTGCCGGGCAACTACATGAGCCACGCCTCGATCACGCTGTACGCTATATGCATCTGGCTGATAAAACTCAGTGCCATTTTGCTGTTTGCTCGCATATTCAAACATTCACCCGGATTCCGCAGAGTACTATGGGCACTGGGCATCTGCATCACTGCATGGGGTCTGTGCACGGTCATTGTGCCGTGGTTCAACTGTACCCCCGTCAGGAAAACTCTTGACCCCTTCGGACCTGGTGTCTGCTTCGACCGGATGGGATGGTACCTGGCTTCGGCAGTCATCAATGCCATGCTCGACCTGTTGATTCTCCTCCTCCCGGTGCCCATTATCTGGCGGCTGCAGATGACGCAGCGAAAGAAAGTCATGGTCTCATTGGTCTTTGTCTTGGGATATTGGTACGTTTTGTCTTCACCGCGTGCGAAGAAGTGTCATTTCTCACTTACTGACATTTGTCTCGTGCCTCACTCCCTACAGCTCAGCTTTTTTGTCCTTCGCGAGATTCATTATCATTATTCGCGACCCATCTGTCATGAGTGTGGAGGTTTCTGCGGACCCGTACTGTAAGAAACCCTCCCGTCCACACTGACCCAGTGTTGAGTCTTTGACTAACTTCCTGGGTCTGTTGCATATCACAGGGCACACCGTTCCTTTACTCCTGATCTCTTACCTCGAAGCTCCAATTGCCATCGTCGCCCTCTGTTCACCCGCCATCGGCCAGCTGGCCGCCCACATCAAGCAGAACCGAAGTTACGCATCGTTGTTCAGCCTCTTCAGTACGCGCAAGTCAAAGTATAAGCTTGAAAACAGCGGAACTACCCATCATGCTCAAGCTGATTACTACGACAAATCAGGGTCTTCGTATTCAATGAACCCTGTAAGTAGACCTCAGCAACAGCAGACTTGGCCGCCCGTGCCACCGGGTGGCGGAAATAACACCACCTTCGCCAACTACCGCACAAGTGACGACTCGCAAGGAAGCATGGCTCCTGCAATTCCTTCGGGGGCAATAACCGTTACGCGAGGTGTGGTCGTGACACATGACCGACAGGATGGCATAGGCAGCGCGAACTGAGAAATGTAGGGGGCGAGCAGTACTCTGTACAAATCCATACTACACGGTCATATCGATTTTCTTGGTCATATTTGCGATTTAACTGATGCCACATTGGCGAGGATAAGAGACCAAGCCATTGTGCCCAGGTACTTACCTAGGCATATAGATTCCTTGATACGTCTTTAAGTGATTTCTGAGCTGACCATTAAGTTGATGTACCCATAAGTGGCCACCCCCCCTAAGTGGCCACCCCTGAAATCCCTCACCGCCATTCCAACTAATCAACTAAAGAAGAGAATTTCTCACTCAATTTTTATCCGATCAACTTCAAAACTTCAACACTTCTTTATCACAACCTCATGAAGTCGTATACAGAAGATCAGATTGCTGAGGCACTTGCGGCTATTCAAAACGGCACATCAGTTCAACAGGCCTCGAAAGAATGGGCCATTCCAAGAACCACACTTCGCCATCGAATATCTGGAAAACTACCACGCCAAATCGCCCACGAATCAAGGCAAAGACTCTCGATCTATTAAGAAGACCGATTAGCCAGTTGGGTCCTTTCTCAAGCCGATCTAGGCCTTCCACCAACCCATCAAGATTTACGGATCTTTGCGGAAAGAATCCTCCGGACCAAAGGGGACTCAACACAACTAGGAAAGCGTTGGGTTACCTCTTTTTTAAAGAGGAATCCAAGGCTTAAGACCCAAAGAAGCTTCCGAATGGACTCAAAGAGAGTCAATGGGGCTACTACTCAAGTAATTAAGTCTTAGTTCTCCTTCCTAGCACTTCCAGAGATCCAGAAGATTAAACCTTCAAATAGGTGGAATATGGATGAAGCTGGTCTTATTAAAGGCTAAGGGGACAACGACCTAATTATTGGAAGTGCTTAATCTAAGTCAGTTAAAAGAAAAGACTCTGGGTCTCGCCTTTGGACTTCCTTTATTAAGTGTATTTTGGCCAGTAGCAACTTGTAATGATCACACTAAATACCCGTGAGTATATAGAAGGTGTCAGAGGGTTTATGCTAGCAATACGGTAGTAGAGATAACAGGGGAGCAATAT
>JAGKQA010000321.1:0-25437 GCA_022609195.1 Plenodomus libanotidis
AGGTTCCCCGCTTGATGTGTTGGACATCAGGCTTCTGATGGCGCAGCTGACCGCTGGCCTGTTCCTTGACCTGCTGTTGGTCCTTTGGGTCATAACAAGTGACTCTGATCAGAACAACCAGGAAAATCTGAATCAGGAGCCGATTCTGGACGCCCATCGCCTAAACAGACTGGATCTACAGACGATCTACGAGCATTTGCTTTACGGAGCAGAGCTTCCAGTCTAGATATTACCGGATTGGGTTAATAAACACTTTTGTCTTTACCGTAACCGCCTTCGGAAGATTGTTATATATAAAGGGGTTCCGGGTGACCTACCATACAACCAAGGACTGTTAATACGATTAATAGCTCTTCTGGAGGTTCCGGAATACGATAAGCTAGTTACATTAGCCAAATAGATTTACAAAGAGTTTGGGCATACTACCATCGGCATAACCATTCGAAATCTAGCATAACGCTTTTAGCACCCGGAGCTATATCTAGTAGTATAATAAGCCTATTCCGAATGCCCTACCTATTAGCTAATGAAGACCCCATCAACGGTTTTGCCCAACCTATACCCTATACTACCCCCAGAACTACTCCGAAGGTGGGCCATTAACTATATATTAGTAGGAGGGACTAATATTTTGGTGGCAGTGGAATATGCTACCGGATGGGTGGAAATAGATATTATAGAGGGATAGGCATTTGCAGATACTTTGCCCCTATTGAACAGAATCTCAGTGACGTTTGGTGCCCTACGGGAATGGATTTCGGATAACGCTTTTGCAAATGCCGAAGCAAAGGAGTAGCACACTGCCAATAGGTCGAAAATCTTTCCTATCACGCCCAATAGGCCCAGAGGCAATGGAAAGGTTGAGAAAGCGAACGGCCTACTAAAGCATATAATCTATCGCGATCAGCAGTTTAATCCCACTAGATCTGTGAGGAAGTATATGCATAGAGCGACCAATCTGCTCAACCGAACTATCCGACCTTCTGGATATAGTTCTTTCTTCCTTCTATTCGGAATAACGACTCCGGAGCAGATAAATACCGCTACGGTTAATATATCTGTTAACTGGACTTATCAAAGAGATCCTCATCCCGATGAGGAAGAATAGTGGGACAGAGATCTAGTCCGCCAACACGAAGCCCCTTTAGCCAGACTTCGAGCCAACGGAATTACCGTATCGAGAGACCGTGCTAGAGCCTACCTATAGGAAAAGAAAGCAAATTTAAGGGTATATATACCTAGAGAGTGGGTTTTGAGTATTCGTCAATGCGGCCATAAGTACGAACCGTACTATGATGGACCGTGGGGGATAGTTACGTGCCACCCTTAAAACGTATATACGCTTTGAAGCCCAGGCGGTCTAACTCTACCCTCGAAGTATAACGGAATAGCGCTATTTCCAGCCTACGTATACTATGGCTACCCCATACGGAGTTTATGGTATGCTAGCAATAGAATGCTTTAATAGGATCGAATTCGGATAGCGGCCCAGAATGGACTGGACCCTGACTGTCCTCAACAGTACATACAGGCCAGGTTTGCAGTAGATGATTGATATTTTGGTAACACTACCCAGAAAAACCAGTTGGTCTGAGGGTCTCTTACGAGGTCCCGGATCTATTGGGCCATCGACCTTTTTGTTTTTGAAAATATACAAGTCGTTAGTTCAAACCCTACCTACATACATTTCTTTTTGTTTCGGAGCCTAGTTCTCAATAACAGGCTTGTATGGAATACTGCGAAAGCTATGCTTTTGCAGGCGTTACCCTACTGTTTGAAAAGGGGGATGGTTGTGGTTCCAGCCGGCTTCCGGACATGTGATCCGGGATGCACAAGGAACAGCTGTAGCACTAGGCACAGCTGTAATCCTTATACATATAAGCTGTGAGCCCCAGCTTCAGATAGTTAGTTATTTCTTTTGAAGACACGAACGTTCCAACAGCTTAAAGATCTATTACTGCAATATTAGTGATTTGGACCTTGAGCTAGGAACCGTCACAGACCCACAGCCTTAACTGCAAAATTTCAAAGGCTCCAAAATCTATTCACTAAAAGACTCTTGGGAGCTTTTTTACGGTCCCCATCGAGGGCTTTAAAACTGGAGTCTGGAATACTGCCACCCGAAATTCGGTTCGAATACATCCTTCGTTGCTACGGTGCACGTTCCCTCAATTTATAAATAACCACCTTATTAAGGCAAAGATTTCCAAAGTGCTGAGAAATGAGAACAAAATAATGAATAATGTCGAGCCGAATACAAATCTGCTAAAGATCATTACTCGTTTACGAATAATGGTTCCAGTCTGGATAATCGAGATGCCGCCAGCAGAATGGGAAGCGCCTTAGAGTAAACCAATTTAAGCGGAGGTAGTTATAAGGAAAGTCGATAAAAAGAGAGCCAAAACAGCCCATTTGGCATTAGTATAAAAATTGAACTATACCTCTACTACGGTATTCTATATAAGCGGCTCTTAGGGGGTACCACCAGGACAAAAAAACAAAACGAGCTCTGCTGCAGAAATTCAAGTTCACGAGACAAGACCTAAAGCAGTCAGAACCTGGAACTTGGGCGCATACGTCGAAGTAGCTAATGCCGAACTATTTGCTATTCAACAGGCGCTGGAAGCTGCAATCGATGGGGAACCCCACACAGAAAGAGTATTCATTTTCTCTGACAGCCAAGCAGCCATCCAAAGACTGAATGGATGGAATCCCTTGGCGGTCAAGGCAAGATCGCTGGCTGTGTCGGTAAAAACGGTTACAAAACACGTAGTACGCGTACAACCAAAATAAGTATTCAATTCATAATGTATTCGGGTCTGGGATTTTGTGGAGAAGAAAGAAAGCACAAGGACAGAAACGGGAAAGACTGCAATATAATCAGAGACAGATCCGGCGGCAAATCCGGCAATACTATCCCCACCATCTCCACCATCTCCATCATTGCCTTCGCTTCGGACCAGGTTCTTATTTCCTGACAGTCGGAACCAGATTATTCCAACAGGCTGCACAGCTGGCGAAACAAGGCTGCAAGATCTGCATTTCGTGGTGCCCAAGCCATGTCAACATTCCTGGCAATGAACTTGCCGACAAACTCGCAAAAAAGGCGCTTTCAAAGGCTCCTAGCGACAGTTGGATTTCTGTCTTATATATTAAGCGTACAATCAAGGCAACTACGTTTGAAATGTGGAAGAAACAATGGGAATCCTGGGCTGAAATAAACCGTACCGGGCTAGGAAGGCTATACCGCCAAATTAGCCGCTGTTCCTTGCGGTTTCATACAAAGGTCAACTTTGATTTTCGATCCACTTGGCCTATTTATATTCAGCTCAAAACAGGTGTAGGCCCTTTCAAAAGGTACTTATATTTAATTGGCAAGTTTAATACGGCACTGTGCCCTTGTGGAAGCGGTGCTCAATAGACCTCTCTGCATACCATTATGCATTGCGCTCGCTTTCGGGCCCTTCAGAATATCTGCGTAAAAGGGTTCAGCCCTTTAACGCAACCACTCTTTTTTATATAAAAGTTGGAAAAAAGGCGTTGTTGGAATTTCTTCAAGCAAGCCAACTTGAGAGGTCGCTGGCTATGTGAGCTTATCGTGAGACTTTACAGGTTGGCTAGGTAGTGCTGTTGCATTTGTGATTCTTGAGTATACGATAGTTTTGGGTTGCAGGATGCTTCTAGGCCAGGGGGACTGGTTGTTTTAAGGAAAGCGTTACTTCTGTAGACAGAGATAGAACTGGCTAGACAGCCCTCGCCATAGCCGAAAGGCTTCATGCGAGTAATGAAACATAAAAAAAAAAAAAAAAAAAAAAAAAAGGATGAACGACTTCGACCGTGCCCCAACTTCTTCCCCCTCTGCTGCTGTTGTTCTTGACAATATCGATGGCAATACTGCTACTGATGCCGTTCCTAATACAAATAATAATGCGGATGATAATGCTAGGCTTTTTCGTCATTTCCCTGGCTACCTCTGGTCTAAACCCAAACGCAAAACCACCGCTTGGATCTGGAGGCACGGCTACGATATCACACATCAGAAGAGTAACGATCGAAGATGGGTCTGTCAATACTGTATCAAGAAGAGAGTCCCATCACCTCAAAGCTATATGAAATTGGCTGTACACCACGGGGTGGAGCATATCTTTCGAAAGCACGCCGTTTGCGCCCCTCCTGACGCCAAGAGCAAAGCCCCATCGAAAAAATCCCACGATGCACGCCAGCAAATACAGCTTCGAAAAGATTCAACTGCCACTAAGCCTTTAAGGCAAAGATCTATGGTTAAGGCTCTCGGTCGCATTAATGCCAGCGATCCTATCCAGCAGCAAATCGCGAATACGTTTATCCAAAGCTTCAATCGGAAACAATTTCAAATGCTTCTCACGCGGTATATCATCAACAGCAACAAATCCTTCAGTGAGGCTGAGGACCCTAATCTTCGCGCCATCTTCGAATATCTCAACCCGGCCGTAGCTATTCAGAATGCACATCTCAGCCGAACCTTTGTGCGAACTCAAGCCATTTTGCAGTGGAAAAAACACACAACAAAGGTTATCAAAATGCTTGCAAACGCCCCTGGCCTAATCCACATATCCTACAATGGCTGGACCGTCCCTAACAAGATTCCTCTTTACGGCGTTGCATGCTTTTTCCGTGACCAAAACAGCCGCCCGATAAAGCTAATCCTAGGTGTTCCAGAGGTTGCAGCACGGCATACAGGCGCAAATATCGCGGACGAGGTGTATAAAGTTCTCGAATTCTTTGACATCCAGCATAAAGTCGGATATGCTGTTCTGGATAATGCCGATAATATGGATACATTTGTGGACGAGCTCGAAGTCCTTCTTGGCTGGGTAAAGGGACGTGGTAAGCAACATTGCGGGAGCTGCTTTAGGCATATCCTTAACCTATTTGCAAAAGCTTTATTGTTTGGCAACTTCGTTAACGCCATTAAAGGCGAAGCTATTAGCGCCTTGATTACCAGCGAAGTTAAGTGGAAAAGCTGGATTAAGCGTGGACTTGTTAATAAGTATTCCCCTTTATTTAATTTGTATTAAGTTAATACGTTTTTAGGTAAACTGTATAATATAGTTTATAATGTTTATAATAGCTACCGCCTTGCTTATTAGCTTTGCTATCTTTAATAGCAGGATATAAAGAAGCCGTTAAAATTAATTCGTAATAATGATACTCGCTGGCTTTTTTAAATTTATATAATCCGCCGCGCTCTTTAATTGCGTTTATACCTTACTTGCACAATCTTCGAATATAATATAAAGTGGATTGCGGGTAATTTTACTCTTAAAGGTATTATAAAAGCTAGTAAAGAAATGCTACGGGTTTTTTTCCCAGAAGGCCACTTATTAAATTTAGACTGGCTTGCTTTGGAACGGCTGATAAGTTTTTTTTAGCTATTATAAGACTATCGTCAAAATACTTAAAGGAGATAAATAGGTACGCCGGCGCCGCAACGGCTTTAAGGGTTCGTACGGTAATATTTGGGATGTAATTTTTGGTATAAAGGAAATTTTGGGGGTGCTTAAGAAAGAGAAGCTTAAAATAACCTTATTTCCTAAACCTAAACAATTACGAATTAGTATTAACTTAGCTTGGGAAAAACTGAACAAGTATTATCATAATAGGAATTTTGGTTTTTACTTTATTTATGCATTTATACTAATTATTTTCTTTGCTAAAGCTCGATAAGACTCCTATTTACTACGCCGCCCTTGCCCTATACCCTAAATACCATTAAAAATAGTTCGAGGAGAATTGGGGTGTAAATAACTTATTATGGGTTAAAATTGCAAAAGGAAAGGTTTACAAAGTTTGAATTAACGATTACAAAAACAAAAAACTCCCAATTACTATATTACTACTATTACCAGGAGAGAAACGCCTTGTATTTTATAATTTGTTTTAATGCAACGCTTTTAAAATACGTGCGATTTAGGTGGAAGATAAAGTACGTCCCGTGCATCTCTCTCAGAGTCTCGACGAGTACGAAATATAGTGTGTAAACTAATTCCAAAAGGTGGATTATTGCGCCGATCCAATATCCTATTAGCACGGGAAATGCAACGAATATCCTCTACTCTTAGAGATGGCCCTTGATTTTCTCACCGTCCAACCTATAAATGCCGAGTGCAAGAGAATCTACTTAGCGGCCAGGAAATTAATAACAAGCCAGCATTTATCCTTAAATGCAATAATTATGGGAATTTATTTAATGCTGTAATTGTGGTATAAAACGGGTTTGATAAAAGATATGGATTTCGGATTGATTGATATAGCCGAGAAAGACGCCCTGGATACCCTTAATTTGCTAGCCATAGAGGATGAACGGGCTGCGGCGGCCACGGCATGGCTAAATAAGCCCAAGCAGGCCTTTAACGGTGACGACGGTGGAGGAGGCGACGACGATAACACTGGCGACGGCTTTAACGAGTGCGATACTAAGTATAGTACTTATGGAATTTATACGTAGTAATAACAGCAAAGCTTTTGGTATCAACATCCCCAAAGGCCAGGGCAAACCACCGCCCACAAAACCACACCACCGTGGTTTTATGGCCAATAAAACCACAAATAAAACCACCCACGATGGATTCAGTGACTAAACTAATCCACACCACCCACAAGAGCCTCTCGTGGTGTGGTGTGGTGTGGGTTGCAGGCTTGAACGAGGTGGAATGCATGGACTTTGGCACTAATTAGTTCAGAAATACCAGAAAACACAACTGTCTAGCCCAACTATGACATCAAGCTGTTTCTAGGACCACCATGCCAGGTATGAAATCTTGTTTGTCTAGGTGCTGAGCACAGTTGTTGCACCATTATCCGTCAAGATTCAATGGGTTATGCCCAGCTCTTTTTTCAGTGCGTGCGACTATCTGCGGGACCAGCGTCAAAATCCACATAAAAGTATCTCGATTTCAGGAGTCTCGGTCGCTAACGGTGGCCAGCCTTGCGATACTTGATCGGTCCATGGATCGATCGATCGGCCACCCTCCTTCAGAAGACATATTCAGCAACTTCCCCGTATTCCTTGCAAAGTCTCGACGCACTATGTGCAAGAAATCCTAGAAATCAGCCAGTTGGCAGTGTCCAACAGTTCAAATGCATCTGCAATCATAATTTCGCGGCTTCTGGACCAATCGATAGTCTGTTCAACTATAAGAGGGTGTGAAAGGAGTATCATCTGCTCGATGGAGATTCACTCAACACTGAGTCACCAATTGATGCTCACCTCGGTTCCGGCCAGGTCGCTCTTCCTTTCTTTCTCCTCTCTACCTTAGAATCTTCGTCCATAGTGCCAATACAATTATAGCTCTTATTGGCCGTGATGGCCTCTACATGCTAGTACAGCAGTGGCCGTGACATTTACCCTGCCCGACCTGCCCGACAAACAGACCTCTATCAGTCTGCGATACTGCGATTTCTGTCAATCAGTCGCGCCCTGTCAATCCTGTCGCGAAAAGCCAGCTAAGATCCCTCTGTTCGCCCTGTTTGCCCTGTTTGCGCGCGTCCTTCCATCTCTGTTCTACTCTCGCTGCACCTCAATTTAGGAACCGACGCGACGAGCAACTTTTGCGCGCGGGTACCGTTCTCTAGCGAATACACGCAAGCAAAAGGCGCAGTATTCAAGCCGGCGCACCGATCTGTCCTCCTTGCCCTTACCAGTTGAGACTTCACAAAAGTCACGCGATGGCTAACCTCACGGGCAACTTCCCCGTCAACCATACCTCGAACCTCGCCGATTTCTTCCGATCTCCCTGCCCGAACATCGCCTGTATCTTCGAGACTGCTGCGCTCCCTGTTACGGCCGACTGCTCGAAGTTCACTGCCCTGAAGGATGACAAGGGCCTACACGAAATCCTCTTACTCCTTGACAGCGCTATTGGCGAGCTTCACGACACAATCAACATGCAGAACCGCGAGGCCGACATCCAGCGCACTGAGACCCGAATCCTGAACGCCCGTCTCGAAGAGGCTCGCGCCCAGCACACCTCCGGTGGCCACAACCGCCGCATCACCAGGGACCCCGCCGAATTCTCTGGCGAAGAAAAGGATATCTCGAAGCGTCAAGTCGAGTTCACTAACTTCTGGTTCCAGCTCAAGCGCGTCTTCTCCATCGACTCAGGCGTCTTCAATACTCCCTTCCTGCGCCTCTCCCACGTCTCGGGCTTGCTCACCGGCGCCGCGGGAAATACCTACCGCGCGTGGTTCGAAACCATCACTGACAATCCCATGGGCTGCGCAAACAGCATCGTGGATCGCCCAGGCGAGCGACGCTGGGAATGGTCCGACTTGGAGGATTGCTACGCAACCTTGGCCCGGCAGTTTATCACCCTCGACCTCTCCCTCAAAGCCAGCCGTTTGTTCGACACCTTGTTTATGAACAAGAAGCCGTACCAGAACTTCATTGCCGAATACCTTACTTTAGGTGCTCGGTGCAATAAGACCCCGCAACAGATGACTAAAGGCCTCCGCCTCAAAGTTAGCGACGAGCTGTCTAAGCAAATCGTGCCCCTTCTCACCCATCCTAGCGCCGATGACTTCGACGCCTGGAATACCTTTTATCAACGCTTATGGGATAATATGGAAGAGCAGAAGCACTTTGACAAAATGCGATCTGCCCGCTCCGGTAACAATAATACTAACTACGGAGGCAATAAGAACGGCAAGGACAACTAACAGACCCAGCAAAACCCGCAAAACAATAACAACAACGCCGTTTACAGCAACAACCAGCCTTCCAGCAGTGGCGCCATGGACTTGAGCCGTCTTGACCTTAAGCCTGAACAGTGCGCCTACTGCAAGGAGCCTGTCACTGGAAGGACGCCTGCCCCGAGCGCCCCACCACCTGGTCAGGCACCTCTCGAGGCCGCGGTGGAGGTGATCTTAGAGGCCGCGGAGGCGGTCGTGGTGCCCGCGGCGGCTTCGACAGCGCCGGCCTCCACGCCACGCAGCAGTTCCCGACCTTCGGTTCCGGCCAACCCCAGCAGCGATTCAACAACAAATACGGCACCCGCGGCGCCTACGGCGGCCCTCCAACTCACTTGCTTCAGATCAGCAACCAACAGGGCCCAGCGCCTCAGCAGCCCCCAATGGGTTATGCATGGTCCATCAGTGACGACGCTCAGCACGACCTGCTTAACCTCGATTACGAACAATAGCAAGGCCCCATAACGGATTCACAGGCCCAGCCTGGTACCCCTTGGCCCAGCCAGGGAAATGCTTAGACCCTGGGCTACGTCGCTCCCAGCGGTCGAACGGACAGGAGTCCGAATGGATTAGAACAATTCTGGCACACACAGCTCCCTTCCAGCTTTGTGCCTCAGATAGCAGATCACTTTTGATTCACGTAAACCTGTTCCCAGCGCACCATCACCGAGCATACCAACACTGCCGGCAATCACTCGACTGCCGGCAGAGCAGTTATCGCCGGCAGTATCACAATCCTCCTCGATATTGAGAAACACCTCGAGGGACATCTCACCCCCCCTTGGACATCAGGGGGCGTAGCTCAACCCCATTTTACACTTGGGAAGGTCGCCGGGTTGAGTATGAGAAGCCCAGCGTTGAAGACTCGTTGGAAGAACCACTTATACAACCTAGTGCCCAGATGATGCTTATTGAGGATACTCTAACCCCCGGCGCCGACCATTACCGATTCTACCGACCACATAAGCCCGGCCAACCCGAATCCCGTGCCAGAATGATTGGTACTCCCCCGTCGAGCGCGGCTTGGTTTCGCCAAAGGAAGCCCATCGCGCCGACAGCAGGACACCGACGCCCTACGCGCAGGCCAGCATCACAACCTCTTCCTCCTTTGGCGGTTGAGATTCCTGCTAACCCAACCGCACCGTATCCCGAGATTGACTTGCGCCCTAATATCAAGGACATTAAAATGGCGAATGCCACTGGCTTCGTCTATGTCTCAAAACACAAAGTACTTGCCAATGATATTCAACTTCTAGCTTGGTCGCCTCATTGCACCGAATCAAATTTCTGTTTCTATATAACATGGGTACATCCGTGCAGCGTCTAATCACTGTATGATTGACTGATGTGAAGCTGCATACCCTCTGGCTTGAAACCGAATGCCTGTGTTTGACTTGGGATTTATTGCGGACCGAAAAAGAAAATGTCCGGGATGCTTTTTCCACATTCGATGACATATTATAAGTCATGACAACGTGCGCAAGGCAAGACTTCAAGACAAGCGACGCCAAGTACCTTCCTGGGCTACAGTCTGTTAGAACCATTCATTTGTCACATCGTGTTTCGTTCCGTTGAGAAAGGCTTACCAGGAATGCTTGCCCAGGCCCCAAAGAGGGTAGGTCACATCAGCATCGGTAAAACGATTTGCTGTCTCGCTCAACGCCCCTGATCTTGTTGCGCTTTCTGTTGCCATGAATCTCGCAGGTGAGAATGACAACGGATCCGGATGAAGATCGTCGCGCATCATTGCTTGAAGTGAAATGCAAGCCACATCGCCCGGTAGTATGTGTGTTCCATCAGCAAAGGTGAATGGTCGAAGGACTTTCCTTCGGACAGAAATGGAATCCGAAGGGCTCAAGCGGCATGACTCTTTGAGGAAGGCATCGAGTAGTGGAAGATCCTCAAGACTGGTAGGCTGCCTGTCTTCATTTCCATGACTTGACAGTATCTCTTGTCGAAGGAGGCTCACATACTCCGGATGGTCACAAAGATCATAGAGTGCATAGACCAGTGAGAGTGCTGGCTGATGTACAGCAGCAAACCAAGTGCCCATCAAAACCTGGACAATCTTTTGAGCTGTCCTTTCCTTTCCACGGTTGCTGGCATCGACAAAGAGCTGTATGCAATCTGTCTCACGCGGAGTTGATGAGTCTCCCATCCGCGTTGCATGCTTTCGTCGCAGGCGCTCCTCAACGACAGGCGTCAAGTACTGGACCATGGTCTTTGAGGAAATGTGGCCACGCATCAGTATGAGACTAATGAGCGGATGGATGAGTGCCGGGGTGAGACGGAGGACTCTAGCGGTGGTGAATAAATCCTCAACGTAGGCGAGTGAAGCGTCCAGGAAGATTTTGTTATCAGCCAGATCTGACCCGAAAAACACCAATGCGTTGGCAGACGTGATGAGTCCTTTCGACACAGAGAAAATGGGCAAGTCTTTCCGGTCACTTTGGTCTCTTGCACTGTCAAACGCCTTGTCAAAAGTTGAAGCGATCGTTCGCGAAAGGAGTGGAGTGAGTGACGGCAAACAGGATCGAAGCACAACTCGAAACACTCTTGTATATATGGTGCCGTTATCGAACATATTGTCGTTAACTTGTAGTCCGTTCATCGTTCTCTCCGGATAGAACATTTGCGTTAGAAGTATTAGTCGCTGACTTTCTACATCATCCGTGTCTATGACAGGCCCTCACATCTTTGGACAAGGCATGAAGAGAAAGCTGCTCTTCAGGAGCAGTTGTGAGCTCTTGGATGTGGGCCTTCGATGAAAAGTGTATGTAGTACGTCTCCGGTGTTCTGACAGCAAGCGGGATTTCCGAAGACTATTAACAGCCATCAGTGTCTTGATTCCCATCGACGCGAACTTGCCAAACTCAGTATCTTACATAGTTCTAAAGAAGGATTGCTGGTCCATTAAAAAGGTAGTGAAGCCCGGGAAACCACGCTGCTAGGAAGCTGCTATGTTCAACAAGTGTGACATTTTTGCGCTCCTAGGGCTTAGGTTAGATCCTCAAAATACGAGTGCCTGGGGGAGTGAGTTTATCGTCATTCACCTGTGCATTCCAACGGTCACAGTAGATGTTATGTACTGTCCACACAAACCAAAAGTACGCTATGAGGACTACGATGGACCAATAGGTCGAATGCAGCAGGTAGAACCACGTATGTAAGTCCTTCATAGCAGAAGACTCAACGAGGAACATCATGTCCTTTATAGTAAGGCAGCGGTTTTGCAAAAAGTGAGATGTGCCGACAACAGTCTGGGTCCGGGGATGAAGATGTTGATCAAGAAAACTGAGCGCTTCAGATATTTTGAATTACTTATGAGGAAAGCAGAGGACAGCTCGGAATTTCCTGTCAAGATTCTGGTGGGGAAAAAGAGACTTTCGCGCGTCGTCAGGTCGGGTTGACTCGCCATCGTTAGCCTTCTATCACCAACGGTGGTATTCAGCATGGAGCCATGCATCTACCGCGGGCTACAAGAATCGTAGTATGTCGACAATTCACCAGCATGCGGCTTTGTGCTTGGACTCAAGCGCCATGAATCGTGGATAGGTATGCTCCAGGAGCCCTGAAGTCCCGAGGCACGGAAAAGCGCACTGAGAAAGTCACCCCCATCGATCGAATGCTACCTTCCGGTGGCGCAGCCATTGCCATGTTGATGAGGATATAACACCAAAGCTTGTTTTCTCATCAGCTTTTCTGTTGGTGGATGGGTACCTACCCGGAAGCCTCACACCGGCACGCTATTAGCGGCCGGGCGTTGACCTTGAAATAGATTCTCCGCTTAAATCAACCGTTATACTTGATGTATCGCTTACACAGTAAGTCGCAATGCGCATAGTGTTTTGCATTACAAATTGGTGCAAGCTGCTTGTGTTGATGGAGGCCGGGCGCTTAGCCATGCCGCTAGACCGCACACAACTCCCCGGTGATGGATGGTGGATCCGATATCTTTGACGAGATAGTGGCCCCCACTACCACAGGTTGTGTACCTTGTAGCATCACACGAGACTGGATACTGTAGCTCCACAGTTATCCACCATTGGATTTCAATGCTCAAAATAGCAGGCACCCAGATTTTCAGTTTGCAGACAGAGATTCGGCCTTGTGGCTCGATACGTATCTGTGGACATCACGAGGTCCTCGGCCTTTTCTAACATTGTAGAGATTCTGGCAGAGCCCGTCCGAGCAAGCACCCAGTTGCTCGATCGAGGCTATTTTGAGCCATCATGAAGTCTACAATGCTGACTTGTCTGTCTGTGAGCATGTCGTTCGAAACTTGCTTTGTGGTGATGGACCCAAGATTAGAAGGCCTGATGGCATGGTGACAAGTTGCAGACATATCTTGTTCAAAATGGACTGGACTCGCGGGGAGGAAGATTACTACTTAGTAGCTATATGCTCCGCTGAGAACAAGAGCACCTGAGTCTTGGACAGTTTCATTGATGGTGAATACAACATCTCAAATGGTCTTCTTTGGGTTCTGAGACTCCGTTCCCTCCAACTTCTGTTGCTCCTCCATAAACCACTTGCCAGAAATTGCCAGGCCTTCGCGAATGCTCACTTTTGGCTGGTAGCCAGTGACGCGTTGAAACCTGTCGCCATTCAGTGTGCGTGTAATCATAGTCAATCGAACAGTCTCCCATGTCAGAGCTGGCCTGCCTTTGCCTAGCGTTCGAATCCAGGTAATCCATTCGACAAGGGACGCACCGAGCAACGCGGCCCATGCCGGGATGACTTTGATATCTTCCGGCTGGATAGGGAGCCCAATCGAGGCAGATACGCCTCTCTGGAAGTCCCAAAAAAGGATACGTTCATGGTTGGTAACATTGAAGCATTGACCATCAACACGCCTGTCTTTGATGGGAACTGGTTTCCCATACGCTTCCAGAAGCGCTTGCGCGGCGAGAATGTGTGCGTCCACAAGGTTTGACACGTACATGAGGTCGTACTCGTTCGTGCCCGGCCCGATTTGCATTCTGCCCTTGCCAGATCGGCAAGTAGCGACGATTTTTCCCATGCAAATCGTATCGCGTTCGCCGAAGACAGTGGCAGGGCGCAAAGACACGACCAGCATCGATGCATCACCTCCGCTGCGGTTGGCAGCGATAAGCTCAGCTTCTGCTTCTGCCTTGGTGAGAGTGTATGCTCGCTTTTGAGCTGGGTATTTGAGCACAGGCAGTGTATCATCAGCGTCGACGAGGTCGCTGACATTGTCGTGGATGACAGACGAGGTGGATGTGTTGACCAAGGCTCGGACTGTCCCAACCTTTCGTGCCGCCGAGAGGAGGTTCTTGGCACCGTCCACGTTAACACACTTGAAGATGTCAGGTTGCTGCACCATGGAGTCTGGGCATGCAACATGGAAAATTGTCCGAGGTTTGGCTTGGAGGAAGACGGCTTCGACATCAGCAGCGGATGTGATGTCACACTTGTGGTAAGAGACTCCAGGATGTGTGTTGCGAGAAATGTTGATGTCGACAACGTGAATTTCGCTCTCGGGCTCTAGGGCGAGAAGGCCTTTGACAAGGTGATAGCCAATGAAGCCGCAACCGCCAGTGACAAGAACGGGGCTCAATGATGGTGCCATGTTTCTCAGTGAATAAAAGAAGATGAGCAAAGCTGAACTGCAGGAAGAGGGTGGAAAATCGAGAAAGTAACGTGTCTCAGAGGTGCTGCGAGGCTCGATCTAGTCGATTTGTGTAAACGCTGAATGTTTTAATGTTGAGTCAGGACTAGAGTGATTCAATGAAGTGGCGGGCCAGGGAAATTCTGTGTTGACGGAACAGACGAAACAGACGGCTATTTGGCAGCATTGTCGTTGAGGAGAATTGTGGAGCACAAACGTGACGCAGATTTCTATTGTATATCCTCATGCTGTAAGCGATACGGAATATGACACGTCACATCTATATACCTAGTAGCCTCTTTTTTGTGCATTGTATATGTTGGTCGATATGGCGGTGGTTTCCCGCGGTTCAGATTCTGCTTAACGGTAGCCACAATAAAGCAAAAGCTGTCAATGCTACGGTCTGCCAAATTACAGACCGTACGTAGTACTCCGTAGGTCCATCTCGAGAATTGAAATCCACATCTGAGATTCGCCAGAGCGGTAGCGCTGGTATATGCGTTTTGTTTAGGATAGATAGGCGTAATCAATCCGTTTGGTTCCCAAGTGTCCGGGACGTATCCATTTGACCTTGTTGTGATGTTGGTTGCAGGCATAACTAAAAGGTCCCACTTGAGCAGTCCCTCAACAGCGGGGGTATGCAGAACGGGGCTGCGGGTACGGAACTATGAGTGGGTACTTCGTGGAGCGTTGGAAAGTCATCAAGCCGAATGTTTCCACTTTACTTTCGCACTGGATAATAAGGTCGACTACGTATTCCACACCAAGGAACCTGGCGCCAAAAAACCTCGGATGTCACCTCCGAACAGTCTTTTAAAAGTATCAATTCGTGGCAAACCTGAACCAATGTTCTTTGGTACCTTATAGTTCCATGTGCACTTCGGTGTTCTGGTAACAAGGGGTCATGATCTTCGGAAATGAAGGCTTCTTTGCACATAACTATCATCCCATTCATTCCGTTGTTCATTGGCCTGTTGCGGAATAGCCAGGCAGACAGACTAATGGGCCGGAAAACAATGCCGATGTATTCTGTGGGGGCTGCTCTAGGTTTCGAGCTACCTGATTATAACTTACGACAGTTGGTACAAAGTGGATAAGATCTACTTAGGTAATGAATGCGGCTCACTTGAGCAGGCAAGGCGAACCACTTTCAAAACCTCTACGGAGCTGTGTTTTTTTACAAAAGCAACTTCGATACCTAGGTAACAATAATGTTCTGTTCCACCGTATCAATCGATGGATATCTAGCTCATTTGTGGCTTAAAACCCTGGAAAAGATGCGACTCGTACTACATTCCATTCACTATGGCTCAGTCCAGACAGAGACTTGGGCATGTGTTTTCCTCTTGGCGCTGTTTTAGTTATCCTGGCGAATATGGCGCTTCTCACTATCGCCCATAATCAACCGGAAAAGAGTCAAGGAGGTGCCATACTGTATTCCTTGTAATTAATCCCCCTTGCTACTCATCCCTCATGAGTCCAGCTAACATACTATAGTCTTAGGTAAGGTTCTCCCACCATGTGGGACGGCAAGTCTACGGCCGCTGACGAGGAGCCCTTGTAGGACATGCGGTCGCTTTCTTCAGAGATCTCGACGCTGCAGTAGATTACGGCCGGTATGTTCCACCCGCTAGAGAAATTTATTGCTGCTAACACTGTCTAATATATCTCAGTAATTACTTCGGCAATACCAGGGAGACTTTCTCTATTACTGTGGCCGGCCGAGAGATGCATATCATGACGTCTCCTATCAACGTCGCAGCAGCACTGAAGAGTCTACACACCTTTGAATACAACAGCACCATAACTCAAATCATGGGGCGATTTGGTATTTCTTCGGGAGCAATCCAAATTCTGTATGAGAAGCCAACAACCGCAATGCTGAAGTCACATCTTGACTTGGACCCCAACCCAGGTTTCAAATCCATGGCGGATTTGGGCGGAACCTTTATACTTCGGCAGCTGAACCCAAGAGAGGAATATTGTGCCTTTGAAGCCAACTTCCTGAGTGAGATTAGCCAAAGGCTCACCTGGAAAGGCATGCCGAACAAAGCCTTGCTGCCGGGAAGCAGCCCGGATTTGTCCACGCGGAAGATATCCTTGCTCCATTTGGTGCGTCAAACGATCGTCGAGAGCACCACAGTGGCCTACTTGGGGCCCGCGATCCTCAAAGTTAACCCAGAATTTGTTGACAACTTCCTGTTCTTCGATGACAGACTCTGGGTTTTCCTGTATCAGATCCCAAGACCATGGGCGTCTGCTACACTTGATTCCATGAAGACACTGCGACGTTCCATCGAGGTGTATCTTGATCTTCCCCGGAATGAGCGTCCAGGAGCCTGTTGGCTGGCAACGAAGCTTGAAACGGAGATGAAGGCCAGAGGGCTTCATAACCGAGATATTGCGGGTTTCCTTTCGATGGTATACTGGGTGTAAGTCTGCTTCATAATATACTCTACATACCTCGAATCCTGAGCAACTTGCTAACGATGCGATGTGTCTCAGGATGAACACCAACACTTGGCGTGCCTGCTTCTGGCTATGCGCATACATTCTTCATAACCCCAAGCTCTTGACCGCCATCCGTGACGAGATTGGACCTTTCACCGAAAATTACTTTTCCCACAGCGACCTGCACCATAATCTCGCACGGTGCAAGCTTCTCAGCTCCACCTATCACGAGGTTCTCCGCCTCGTGGATAGCCCTATATCCCTTCGCTCGTTGGCCGAGCCTGCCGTGTCGGCCATGGGCGAGCCGCTGCCCGCGGGAGCGACGCTCCTGATAATGCATCGGCAGCTGATGACAGATGCGGATGTGTGGGGACAAGATGCCGGCATATTTAACCCCAGACGCTTCATGGAGGACGAAAGTCTGCTGAAAAGCAAGAGTTACACCCCCTTTAGAGGAGGTTCCATGCTTTGCCCTGGTCGATTTATGGCCCGGGGCGAAATCATAGTTTTCTTGGCCTTGCTTATCCATTGATTTGACTGTACTGTCAGTGGAGCGTTTCCAGTGTTGGATACCAAATCTGGAGCTGGAGTAGGCATACTGGGGCCGAAGGAAGGCAGCGATACCACTGTCTTGATATCGAAAAGATACTAGGGTCGTGAGGTTGCGCACCATACGGGAGCCACAAATCAGACATATCATGTGAGCCTTTGTACCATCTGGGCATGCGAAGATAGATGGTAAAGGCGAGTAGACAAAAGAACCAGAAAATTTGTCATCACCTGGGCAAATATGCCGATTGATTTGGTGTTGATGTTGTATCTCAAGTCTCTGTCTCAACTCCCGTGAGACGGACCGACCAAATAGGGCATTTGCCACATCAAAAGCTTTCCGCTCGGCGGAACCTGTAGTTAAAGTTTCTTTCTCAAAAAAACATCACATACCATACTTACGTCTTTCAGTGGCTGCGTGCCCTGTAATGCTTCGTTGCTTTGTGAGTCAAGCTAAAGCAAGCCGCCTTAATACTTGACAACCCAAACGGGTTGTTTTGGGCAAGCCACAAGCTGCTGATTTTGTTACAAGTGGTTTGGGAGCGGCAAGTCAAGGAACTTCCGAAGGTGTGGCCCATTCTTCGCTCAGTGAATCTATCAATCTAGTGTTACCATCTCCTCTATATGGAGGTGTCTAGAAATCTTGGTGTGGCTCGGCCCCGCTATAATCTCTGCATTACGACACAACAAAGTTTCAGCAACAGTCCCTCACAGTTTAAAGCCATCAACACGTCTGTTTCAGACACCCGCCCCGCCTCCCTATAGGCGCTCTCTCAAATTTGAGAGCGGCTCGATTCATTTGAACCGGAAACAGAGGGGCTCTGTAATGGAGAGCAGCCCGGTTCATTTATATCGGAAACGATTATCGATTCAAATGAACCCTGGGGCCAAAGAGAAGGTAGGATATAGAATAGCCCAGGGGTGAACTACGGGCTTAGGAGACACAGCTGACCCAGAGGAGGACTTCGAGGTACATGTTTTGATAAGGGTTTTGCACTGTTTTATCTGTATCAACTAGTACAGACCGCGAGGGCTTTTGTCAGCCAGAAGCCTAGTCAGCCCTATTAACAGCTCCGAGCGCTTTAGCCCCCTCAAGACGGCCTCTCGAAGCAGGCTGACTAACGCCCCCCAATGGAGCAGTCAAAACTACTGCGCACTACGCTTACTAAGAGGCCACGTGATGGTGTAGATTGCAGAAGTGGTCGACTTTCGACAATCCGAGAAAACCCCCCCTCCCCTTGTCAACCCACTTGTCACGATCCACAAAATACTTCTTTCAGGCAAGCACGCTTTTGGCGTATTTTGGCAAGCGACGAAGCGGAATTTTTGGCAACAAGCGACGGCAGGGTGATGATCTCATCTTGGCTGGGCTTGGCTTGGGCAAAACGCTGGCTGTATATGAGTCCCTGTCGTTGCCTGGTGGCGGGCACGCGCGGCGTAAGTCTGTGAATCACAACTGAACTGCCAGGCTGGTAGTCTCACCGGCATGGGACTGGAGTCATGTTGCAGTCCTTATTCCATGGTCCGTAGTGCCTCTATTTCAACACTTTCCCCGCGGCGCAGAGATCAGGCGTGCCGGTGTCAAGCCCCCACGAGGGAATGGCACCGTGTAGAGTTGGTCCTACTCATCCGCTCGGTAGCGTGACAGTGGAAGCGGGACGGGCCGGACATTGATGTCCCAGTCGCGAAGAGAGCATTTCTCACTGGCTCGCCTCAAACTTCGAAGCGGGCCCTGCATGGCAGTTGGCAGCATCGGCTGCGCTCCATTGTGTTGTTCACGGGCTTTGTTGGTGGGAGGCTGGCAGGGCAGAATGTAAATGATGTGGTCTATGTACGAAGCATATTGACCAGGTGGCCCGTGCACACTGCAGGGGTGGGCACTTAACCCACAGCACAGGAATCGCAAGGGCAAACAGCGTATTCCTCCTTCATCATCATCAGCCTACTTTGAGCCCGCAGAGGGCTTTGGGTCAGTCTGCTGCTCTTGTTTCGATCCCACCCTCCACCCTAGCAGACTGCTCCAGAGCACTCACTGATGGACTGGGTACAAGCGGTGGCAGCGGGCAAGACACCGCATAGACTGCAGGAAGCAGTAAGGGCAGACGTCTTACCACTGGCTGATTTGTGCTTTGTAGCTACAGAGGGGTCTGAACCTCCGAGAGCTTTGTGGCGCCTGGACGCCGGGGTATGAAAGGACGGGGAAGACAGTTGGCCCAGAAAGAAGGGTGGTTTTTCCCAGCATTACATTGCGCTGGTTTTTCCGCTGTCCCCGTCAAGGAGTCGGATGCGAGGATTCGAGCAAAGGGAATGATTCCGCTTACCATCTACTCGGTGGTTGTTTTGCCCTTTTTTGATTTCTGTTTTTTATATATTTACATACAGCGGGGGCTGATCAGCAGTCAGACCAGCAGGCGCTGGACTAACTGCTGGGCTCCCCCCTACGCAAATAAGCAAAGATGAAGACACCAAAACGATCCTCTGACCTCAAAGGAGCGGAGTGTGATAGATGCCAGTGAAGGATCAGAAGCTTGACAAATCCAAAGCGAAGAAACCAGTGCGTATCCACATTCCGAGCACTGAGGTTTATCCGTCAGAGACATCGTACCATAATCACACCGAATAGGCCCGGTATAATCCATTTTGCGCGGACCCTCCACCGTCGGGTTGGGCGCACCTGGGCAGGGTGCAGCGACCGTATGGGGCCGTTTTCTCACAGCCCACGCCCATGATTACGCCCATAATTACTGCACAGCCAAACTTGGATTGCGTAAACGCAAACTGGGGTAAAAGGGTGGCTTTCTCCCGGGATGTGGCTCAGGTGCGAAGCTGTTCGAGATGTGCAGCTTCTCACGGGTCTGTGTGCGAAGTGGTCCTAGCAGACAATCGGCATGTTTGGCCGCGGACGTGTTAGCTGTGGCTTCACACAGTTGCAATGGCGAAAACCGTAACCCGGTAGTACTCCCTCTCGTATGGTGCCGAAAGTTCTGTTTTCCCCGATGCTGCGGTTGGCACGTAGTTGCATTGAGTCAGCCGGGTATCATAAGCCAAACTGATAAAGCACAACAGTGGATCAGTCCATGGGTAGGTACTAAGGTAGCATCCAGTACACAGTGCTGTGATCTTTGAGTGACTTCAATCTGAAAGCAACTTGCTTTGAAACCTTGTAAGGTGTACTTGGGAAAGGCTACTCCTCAAGTACTTAGTGCCTGCCAGTGCATTGGGAAGCCCCCACAAGTAGCACTACTGTATAATCGTAGTCCTTGTTTGCAGCCAACATCAATAATGGGAGCCAGATCCAAGGTTTGGGTAGCTAAAAAAAGCAACTGTATGCAGTCAGATCTGCATGGGTGATAGTGAGGGAAATATTGTGACAAAAAATCCAAACTCTACTCCTTAGCTCCATGTTATGCGATCGGCCTGGAGCCTGGCACGCCTTCGGGAATACTTGAGCTCACTCATCAGGGCTTACTCAACTTGCAAGAAAAGTCATACAGGTACCTATACCATATAAGTAGCTCGGCTTCCCTGAGTCCATACTGATTTAATCAAGCACTCGGCCAAGAAAAGCTCAGGAGCATTAAAAACATCATATCGACCAGCTCTAACCCCTTGGATTATTATCCAACCGCAACTCCACCAACGGGTGTGACATCCAATTTCATTGACCCTCCCACAAAAGGGCCAGAGATCCAGATACTAGGTGGCGTTTTCACTGGATTCATGATTATTGCTGTACTGGTGAGGCTCCTTGTTCGTGCCAGGATCACAAAGCAATGGGGATGGGATGATTGTAAGTTCTTGAAACCCCTGCTCTTATGCTTGATGTTTAACATGTACTGACTTACATATTACGGATTCCAGTAACCTGCTCTCTTACTGTTGTATGTTCCCTAAGCTTTACTTCACATCAACCATACTTAGGTAGTCTCTGACCTGTGCTTGCAGATTGGATCCCTCGCATATTTGATCATCTATATGCAGTGTATGTTAATCTATTCTTGCTACTATATAGTTCAACAAGTCCCCTGTTTCTTGTATCTGACATTGTGAAGCCATCAGATTTCTTGGCTTTGGTCGCTATATGTGGGATATTCCAGTTTCAAAAATACTTATTACAAGGAATACCCAAGTAAGTCAAGTCTTTACACAACTTGCTTTATAAACAACCTCCACCCTTAATCCCCCTTTTTTTTTCATCCTCCCATGTTCTCCAGTGCTCCTGTAAGATGTCAGGGACCTTTTGGTTGCTGATAAGATTAGCTTCTATCGGCAAATGGCATTATCTACCCGTTTACAATTTTCTTCGCCAAACTGTCGATTTTACTTCTGTGTCTTCGAATTTTCAGCATCGACAAGACATTCAAAAAAAGTGTCTATGTCGGAGTGGTGATACTGGCTCTCTTCTATATTGCAATGATCGGGGTAGCAATAGCTTCCCTGAACTTGTGCAATGGAATCGCCGCAAGCACGTCGCAGTTCTGCGAGACTTACAGTAGTCCGGTGGTTATGCTGAACGCCGTTTTCAACGTTATCTCAGATTTCTGGATTCTGATTCTACCCTTTCCGTTGCTTCGGAAATTGCAATTGCGCTTCCGACAAAAGATGGGCCTGACGATCGTTTTTGCAGCTGGTCTCGCGTAAGTATCACACCTGAGTTCCCCAATTTCACGAGATTGATGGGCACATCTCTGCTTGGCTATCAGATTCTGATCAGCGAATAGGGCGTGCGCTACCAGTTTAGCCAGGATGGTCCAGTTCGTTATCAACTACAAGAACACTGACGTTCTTTGGGTTCAAGCCATCAACGCCGAATTCACGTACGTATCCATCCTATTCTTTATTGTCAAGTGCTTCGTCTAACTGACCCATATACAGAATCGTCGAGATGAACGTTGGCATCATCGTTGCTTGTACATCTACATTCCCAATTTGTTTCGCAAATCTCAAGATTTACATTCAATCAGCTACAAATTCGCTCCGAACGCTACTACCGTCTTCATCAGCGAAGGAGCATAGTCTACGGACATCTGACCTCCCCAAGGACTCTTTTCTTCAGACTCACGAGAGTATGGATGCGAATGACAGGCCCAAAAGCAACCGAGATCAGTACGAGCTTCGTGAGGTCACTCATGCTGGAGACTGGGCTTAAAGGGGGCCCGCCAGTGCGCAATGCGCATGAGCTGCTTGCGGCCTGTTTGCAATGCCGTCCAGTCATCGAAAAAACATGACTCACCCTTTTGAATGAGACCTCTGGAGCAAATGGACGATACGCATGCCTGGATAATGGCATTGAAACCGGTGATTTTTTTCCAGGGAGGGAGTGGGAGAACGAAAAGATGGGCTGTGCACTTTAGAAAAACGAAGCGTGCTCGCGTGTTTGCGAGCGGACCTCAGGCTTAGGGACAACTGGCACAGAGCACTAAAATGAGACGCAGGTCCCTGAGAGTGTTAAGAAAATGTCTCTTTTGGATCAAATCTCGGCCGCAACACCTATCTGCCGCCCTCCCGGGCCCTGAAGCCGGGCTCCGCACAAACACGCACAAACGAGAGCAGAAATTCACCTTCTCCTAAATTTTTATTCTCTTAGCAAAAACTGTTAGTAACTGTTAACGTCGACGAGGGCTTCGGCCTATAATCATAATAAATTCTATCTACACCAGACATTAGCTCAAACCTAAGAACATGGCGGTCTCTTTAGATAAAGGGACATCGATTATAGTTCGTGGAGATGCCCCTATAACTCGACGTTCGGGACGCATTCAAAAGCCAACTGCAAAAGTCAGGTTAATTCAACAAACCAACGGCCATAAGGATGTGGCCGAACTCAAGGACAAGATTAAGGAGCTATCACAGCTTATTCAAAACCTCCTACAATGTAACGCCGAGAGAGAACAGCTTTTGAAAAACTGTTCGAGGAAAATCGAAACTCTAAAGAAAGAGCTCCAGCAAGAAAAGTAAAATTCAACCCAACAGCAAAAGAGGCTAGGAAGTTCCATACATGCTAGAGGCGCGGGAAGCGCTTCCCAGAGAGAGTTCTTAAGGGAGGCTAATAGGCTCCCTACTAAAAAACCAACTTATACTCAGAAATTTATAATAGCAATAAATGCAACTTCCAAACCTGCTACCAAGCCTAAAAAAAGCCCACAAAAATAATAGCTAATATTATAATAGTAATTCCCAAAACTCTGCTACCCTTAATTTAGTTAAAGAATATACGGGACAGGCTAAATTTAGCTTTAAAAGCTTCTATAATTATAAAAGCAAGTTTATCGGGGAAAGGGAATATAATCCTTAAACTTAAGAACTTTACGGCCAAAGAGTTTTTTAACCGAAAAGCGGAGTAATAATACATTTTTAAGAAACTACCCGTAAAAAAGGTTACGAAACCAAAATAGTAGCTAAAGCTAGTATTATTTATATTAGTAATTATAGCAAATAGTTTTATTTAAAAATTTAAAAGTCTTTTATAAAGTAAACGTAATAAGAACACCGTTTTGGCTAAAGAAGCCGGTAAAAGGTATATATAGTATACCTCTTTGCTTTTTCCTTAAAACGAAAGCTGAAAGAAAGATTTGCTATAAGGGCCTATGGGTTGGAGGAGTTTAAGTTAATGTTTCGAACTTTAAAGCTTTCTCGAAAACTATATAGTGCTACAAATGCCAAGGGTATTTACATAACCCTAGCCTTTGCAAAAACCGGCTGAAATGTTGGTTTTATAGGGAAAACCATCCTACTAAAGCATACCGTTACCCTACTTATAACTTTAGCGTATTTTGTAATTATCTAACCGCAAAATACGCTAATTATAAAGGCAGCCATACGGCAAATAGTAAGAAGTATAAGGTCGGCAAGCGCTCTATACTTGACTTCTTATTATCGAAGGGAATTATTAGCCGTAACCGGCTAAAGTCTACCCAAATATCTATATTATAACATAATTATAATAAAAGGAATACTACTTATTACACTTTTTTGGACTTTGCGGTAAATAGCCGCATTATACCTATTTTCCTTTAAAAGCTATATATTTTTAACGTTAATAGCCGCTTTTAAATATTAATATATTTTTTATATTACCTCTTCTTACTTACTAGCAACCCGTTTACTATAAGGCCTAAAGTAGTAATATATATTAGGAAGTAGTTTTTATTGCAATTCTCCTTTCGGTTTAACATAGTTTAAAGCGCGGACTTATAAATTATTAATTTTTATATTAATGCGAAGCCTTTTACAGTTTATTACATTTACAATAAATATTAATAAAGCTTTAATTTCGGGTAATATACTATTTAATAGTTGCTTTTTTAGCTACCCATAAACAACGGCCCGGTATTGCTTCTAGGAGATTTTAACTTCCATTATCCTTTTTGAAATAGCGCTATATATAACTCTAATTTAACTTGCGAACTCTTTTGCAAACTAGTTACAACGGGGTCTTTTTAGCCTACTAGTAAATTTAGAGGTTATTAACTCGAAAGGAGGTGTTAACTCGAAAGGAGGAATCTTTTTACGGTTTTAGGAAACGTTAATTATTAATTTAATATATATAAAGGGATTCCGGTTTTTCCACTGGTTAAATTGGAATTATATTAATGTTGCGGGGTTAAACTATTAAGTTATTAACTTTTGAGGGATAATTAACTTTAAACTGTTTTTACTAGCTACTTTTCTATAGCCGTTTAATATTTAAAAGGCTAAATGGGGGGTTTTTGATATATATTTGACGGAATGGGAGAGCTTTTTGGTTTAGGGTATAAAAGACTTTTCATCTTTCGACGAGCTAAAGTTTGCTGCGGAGATTTTAGCGAATAGAGTTTTAAGCGCTGCTAAAAGTAGTATTCCTTGTTTCAAGGTATTGGAACGCTTAAAGCCTTAGTGGAATTTAGATTTGCGAGCGCTTAAATAAGAAATGGCAAAGTCTTGAAGGCAATTTCGAAGAACTAAAGTTGCTTTGATGTTATAACCCAAAGGACCAACAGCAGTGTAATGATCACACTAAATACCCGTGAGTATATAGAAGGTGTCAGAGGGTTTATGCTAGCAATACGGTAGTAGAGATAACAGGGGAGCAATATCAA